>CM060955.1:150293766-150471616 GCA_030765055.1 Mantis religiosa | reverse complement strand
CATCCCCTTTCTAGATCTAAAGATAATATAAAATAACAATAAATTAAGTTTTGGCATCTATAGAAAGTCAACTGACACGGATAATTATATAAAAAATAAAAGTTTTAACCCTATGTCACACAAATTTGCTGTTTTTAATAGTTTGATTTACAGATTGATAAACATACCTCTAAACGAAGAAGAATTTAATGCGGAATATAAACATATTATAAACACTGCTTTAATTAACGGCTTTAATAAAGATTTTATAATCAGAAGAGTAGAAAAATTTAAATATCAAAAAAATGTTAATGATGTTTCCACTCTTAAACAAGTAAAAAAGGATTATATTTTCAAAAAATTACTTATCATCCATGGGGAAATAAAGTGCTCCAAAAAATTTTCAAAGAAGTGGGTATAATACTAGCACCTCATAATAATTACAGTATAAAGAATTTGCTACAGTTTTCTAAAAAAGAAAAAATTTCAGACAGCAAAAAATCTGGTATTTATCAAGTTAACTCTTTAGAATGCGATAAGATCTATATTGGTAGGACCAAGCGTAATTTAGAAACCAGAGCGAAGGAACATTTTAGAAATATTAAATATAGACAGACAGAGAAATCGGCCTGATCATTTTTGGTCATGTAATCATGAAGTAAATCCTGAAGTTAAATTATTGAAACAATTGAAAGAACCGATAGATTTAATGGTTTAGGAGAAGATATTATTTTGAAAAATAAGGATCACGTAATGAATTTTGATATCCCTCCAATAGACGTCATCAATAAGTTTGTGTTGTCCCCGGTAGATGGCAGTTAGATTAGGAGCTATTCTTCAAACTCCGGTAGTGGTCAAGGTCAGTCAGTCAGTAAGTTAGTGGGTGAGTGTCAAGCTGAGTGGCTGAGGATGAAGCAGATGTTTTGCTTTGAAACCGGTCCAGGATTTAAATAAGATAAGTAATAGTGAAGTTGTGTTACCAGTGTTTAGTTATTATTGATAACCTAGCTTACTTCACTGTCAGCAGCTTCAGTTTTTTACATAACAATTGCTCCTTTCTGTTGATTTTACGGATCTATGGTTTTGTACGGGCTGTTCGGCCTCCATACTCAGCTTCATAAAGCAGGTATCTTATAGTTTGTGCTGAAACGGACTTTCCAGTGTGTTTTTGAAGTGAAAAAGCAAGTTTTGAAGCACTTAGTTTAAGATTTTTCTTGACTTCTCTAAGTCGTTTTTCCATCTTGGATAGAACTGCAGGGCGACCGCTTCTTGATTGATTTTCTTATGTTTTGTTCTGACCAAACTTGCATATAATAGTATTCACTGTACTGGTAGGTCTTCCAATGGTTTCTCCAATTTCTTGAAAATATTTTCCTTTTTAAATAGCTTAATTCAAATTTCTTTCTTTTCTTTTGTAACTTCACGACGTTTTCGACCCGTATTACTTAAATAACAGTCAATGGCTTTGTAAACAGAGATGGAACTATCAGGATGAAACACAACTGCATAATAAAAGGGAAGGGATATGTGTCAGCGAGGCACCATACCTGGGACATGATTTTAAATAACGTAGATCTGTTCACTATATGAACTCAAATTGTGTTTTATGTTTAAACCTAGATATCAGTAGATATAAGGAAACATTTATTGTTCGTTTCTTATCTATATTTTTCTGATTGTACTTGTTATATTCTACGTGCTATGAATGCACAAATACTTTTTGGAGTATATGTAAATATCAACTTCGTAACAAATGCTGCTAAGTGCCAGATTTGTTACTAGTGGTTATGTGTGGAAGTATGTTCTCTCATTTCTAACCTAAGCCAGTTCAGAAGTACTGAAACCTCATAAAAATTGCAAGGTTTATAGCAGTAGTTAACTCCAGAGCGGATATATAGCGCTTAATTTTGTAAAATAATTTATTTTTGTAGAAATATCATTTCTGAGATACTCTCTGTTTGTTTTAATTTTCAAATTCCTATATCTTTACCACATAACAATATGTTTTCGCTGTTTTGAGTACTGGCCATACAAATAGAATTGAATGTCAAATCATCACATAGCGACAGCTCTTAAATGATTTTGACTATCACTCAACCCTACTATATTTTCTTTCTTCTATTATACCTGCAAGGATAATTTAATAAACCATTTTCACAAACGTATCTCTGGATTAACATAATATACGAGGGCTGTTCAATAATCAATGACCATAATATTTTTTGAAAACGTATCTTTACTCATACTCAGACTTTTGATGGTTCTTGCCAAATAGTCTCCCCTGAATACGATGCAGTTGTCCCAGCGTTTCCGCCAGTCTTTAAAGACATGCTGGAAACCATTTTTGAGAGATCCTTCAAAATCGCCTCCGCAGTCTTCACCACTGCTTCTGATGATGGATAATGCTTCCCACGAAGGCGTTTCTTCCGGTCAGGGAGCAGAAAAAAGTCACATGGGGCTAAATCCGGATTATGGGGAGGGTGAGGGATGCACTTCACGTTGATTTTTGCAAGATATTCAGCAACAACATTGGCAATAAGCGGCCGCGCAATATCGAGGTGCAGCATCCAGCTTGCTTCACGGAAATGTGGTCTTTTGCGCCTGATATGGACTTTCAATGTTTTCAGGACATCCCTGTAGTATTGTTCAGTTACTGATGTTTGTGCAGGTACAACATGCTGATAAACCATTTCATGAATATCAAAGAATGAGATGACCCTAACTTTCCCAGCAGAAGCAACCACTTTTGCTTTTTGGGGGGGTTGGTGGTGAAGGAGATTTCCACACTGAGCTTTGCTGTTTGCTCTCAGGATCAAAATGATGTAGCCAAGTTTCATCAGCAGTGATTACGTTTGAAAGAAACTCCGGATCTTCCTCTAACATCAACTTTAACTGCGTGTTACCTCCATTGCAGCGGTAGGTGATACTGAACATGTCTGAACTTGTCTGGTTCTCACAGGCAGGATACAAGAGTACCAACAATGAAACTACTACGGCGTGTCTCTTTCACATTAAGCTAACAGAATATAATAATACTGAATTTTAGTGCGAAAAATTATGACCGTAAAAAATTATGATCATTCTTTATTGAACAGCCCTCGTAGACTGAGGAATAAGTGTTTGTTAAAAGAGTTTGTACAAGAAAAGAAAATCAAATGTGTTCAGTGCATCAGAAGTTTTATTTTTATAGTATATAACATTCCAAAGCTGCTTTAAGTAACAACATGAGTACATATGCATTCAATTGTTAAAGCGAATAAAGATCCCAAGTTAAGAGACATGGAGGTAATTCATTTCTATCTTGTTTAGCTTGGTGGAAAGACATAATATTCTTAACATGTTTAGAAGTAATAAATGAGGATCCTTAACTGCACTGACTCCAATGAATTATACAAGACTTCATGTTGCACGCTTCCACTCTGAAGATATTGCCAAATGTGTTTAAATTGCATGCATGACCTTGGCAGACCTCCAAAAGGCTTCTGTGCCCCAAGTGTAGAGAGGAATATTCCTCTAAGTTTGTGATGCATAGTTTAATTCTAAATAGTTACACGAGCTCACAAAATAGGACCTGCTTTGCATGCTAACACTTCAGCAACTCAACTGAATAATAACAGTGATAGTGTGAGGATCGTTCAATAAATTTTGTCTCCAGCAATGTTATAAACTTAGCCCTGTATTGTTAAATTTGTTTAGTGATAATATAACAGAGAGGGTGGAAAAAAGTAAACATCATTGCCCAGTTATTAGGAACAAGGTAATACCAGGATTACTGTTTGCAAATGACTTGGTAATAGCATCTATAATAATTACTGTAAGCAATGGGAGAAGTGGTAAACGAGTATGACTATTTAGGTGTAAGGATGTGTAGCAATGGAAGGTGGGCGGCACGAGGCAGAAAAATGATAGCTAATGGCAGCGCGGCAATGTCAGGGGTAAGAATATGTAAACATAAACTGGAGATGTTCACTTTCTTCTCGGGCAGACAGCCAGGTGAAAATATGATTAGACATCAACGTTTCGGGAGTGTGCATCTCTCCCATCATCAGGATATTTATAAAATGTTATAACCAAAACCGAAATACTGGATATAACAAAACTATAAACAAAGACAAAACACTATCAAAATTCGCATTACTGAACAGAAGACTGTTTTCAATAAATTAAATGCCAGGTCAGCAGATGTCGTGAGTATAGAAAATTGTGTCAAAGAAACGTAACTACTTAACTTGATTATCAAGCTGTATTGATCGTTGCTTCTTAAATCGACGGATTTCCATTTTTAAGGCCGGTTTCCAAGAGGAGCTGAACTGAATGATGATGATGATGATGATGATGATGATGATGATGATGATGATGATGATGATGATGATGATGATGATGATGATGATGATGATGATGATGATGATGATGATGATGATGATGATGATGATGATGATGATGATGATGATGATGATGATGATGATGATGATGATGATGATGATGATGATGATGATGATGATGATGATGATGATGATGATGATGATGATGATGATGATGATGATGATGATGATGATGATGATGATGATGATGATGATGATGATGATGATGATGATGATGATGATGATGATGATGATGATGATGATGATGATGATGATGATGATGATGATGATGATGATGATGATGATGATGATGATGATGATGATGATGATGATGATGATGATGATGATGATGATGATGATGATGATGATGATGATGATGATGATGATGATGATGATGATGATGATGATGATGATGATGATGATGATGATGATGATGATGATGATGATGATGATGATGATGATGATGATGATGATGATGATGATGATGATGATGATGATGATGATGATGATGATGATGATGATGATGATGATGATGATGATGATGATGATGATGATGATGATGATGATGATGATGATGATGATGATGATGATGATGATGATGATGATGATGATGATGATGATGATGATGATGATGATGATGATGATGATGATGATGATGATGATGATGATGATGATGATGATGATGATGATGATGATGATGATGATGATGATGATGATGATGATGATGATGATGATGATGATGATGATGATGATGATGATGATGATGATGATGATGATGATGATGATGATGATGATGATGATGATGATGATGATGATGATGATGATATATAAGGGCGCTCAACTACGACGGTCATCAGTGCCCTTTAAAAAACTAGTCATGGCCAGATATAAAACTTTCTAAAAACTATACAAGTGTAACAAAACCTATTAAAAATACACGTACATAAAAAACATCAATCAAAACCTACTAAAAATTTCGTTCACTAAATCCTAAACTAGACAAGAATCTAAAAACCTTCTCCACGGGTCTCCACGCACGGCCTACACGTTGACCGTCTCCCTCAACCACGAAGAGGAGCCCACACGAGGGAGACTGTTGGCTCGGGACCCAGGGTGTGCCAAACCCGTACCTACAGAAGTAGGCCCCTGGGGGGGGGGGGAGCTGAACTGAAATCCAACATCACGATTAAGCGTGCTCCTTTCAGAGGAAATCGCCTAAGCCTCCTTAATTCTCCGCTCCCAATAATTGTTGCATTTTTCCAAGATGATCGCCTCCCAAAAATTGGTTCTATGGTCGTTATCAAAACAATGCTCTGCCAGCCCAGGCTTCTCAGGTTGCATTAAACGAATTCTCCGTTCATGTTCAATTATTCTGGTAGCGATGGTCCTTCCGGTTTGTCCTATATACGGTGTCACAGGGAATTTTGAAGTCCAGTTTGTCTTTCACTGGTCTCAACAGATGTTTAATCTTCGGGGGTGGCTTTTGGATGGCCCTGATGTTGTATTTGGCGAGAATTCTGCTGATTCTGCCGGACAGATTGCCGGTAAATGGGATGCAGGCTGTAGCGGTAGGCTTATCTGACGCTTGCTGTATTACAGGTTTCCCTTTCCTAGCTTCGATGATCGAGGCTTCAACGTCATATTCGGAGTAGCCGTTTTGACGGAAAGTGAGTCTCGGGTGCTGTAATTCTTGTTTTAAGTGGCTGAGATCAGAGATAGACAAAGCTCTGTGGGCCAGTGTATTGAGAACTCCCAGTCGTTGAGACTTGTGATGAAAACTATGAGCGTTCAGATAGAGATAAACTGGAGATGACAGATCATTAGAAAGAATGTATGAAGCGGTCGTTGAATCCAGAACAATGTATGTAATGGAGGTCTGGGGTACATCAGAGGTAGGTACACAATTAGACCACATGCATTGACTGATTTGCAAAGAACCACTAGGGTTGCCAAAACCGGCACCAAGAGAAGTGGCATTTCTAGAGTTGGGTAATACAAAAAGGAGGGGAATAATAATAGAGAGAATACTAAAATTCTGGTATAAGTGTATTAAAGGGCATAAAGGGGAATTATTGAATCTGTGCATGAAGCAACGGAAAAGCATTAAGAACACAAACAGTTGGTGGTCGGAACTGGAAAGAATGGTATCCAAGGTAGGCATGGGGGATTTATGGAGAGCAAGGGGTCAAATCATAACGGTTTTTGGAAGTAAGTGAGAACCAGAGTACAAGACACAGATAGACAGGAGATATGGGAAAGTATAAAAGAAAATAAATCTTTGAAACTCTATAAGCAATTAAAGACAGAATGTGGTAGGAAAAAATATATAGATCAATGTGACAAAACTGGAAGAGAGGGCATAGCATGGATGAGAGTAGGAATAATATATCTGAAAGGGTTGAGAAGTAATGAGGTAGGGATATGTGAATTTTGAGGAGATGAAGAGAGCACTGTTCATAATTGCATGGATTTCAGTTGTACCATATGAAAAGTGAATCAAATAAACAAAAGTAAAAACCTGATACCATCTTTCGTTGTTGTTGTTGCTTCTGTTGTTGTTTTCAAATACTAGGCTTTGGCAATGAAGCCATTAGCTCTCTTGCTCTCCAATATTTCTGTGTAGTGGGTCCGGCAGGTAGGACTTCACAGGTTAAAAGATGTTCTTCAGTCATTTCCTCTTCTTTGTTGTACAGAGGACAATTTGGACTTGTATAAATTCTTATTCTGTGTAAGTGTTTGGCCAAATAATCATGTTCCGTAAGTAATCTAAAATTTGCTACTGCAGCCTTACGTGGGATTTCTGAAATAATTTCTGGATTTTTAATTAAAATGTTCCATTTTTTATCTTTGGCTTTGTTAAATATTGATTGGTTTTGTTTGTTTTTATATTTACTTTTGCTTAATGTTTTTATGGATGTACAGGGTAAGTTTTTACTTTTGTGGTAAATTAAATTTGCACCTTTTTGGCAAAAAAGTAAGCTGATTCATTTCCAGAAATTCCACAATGTGCAGGTATCCTCTGTAATATAACTCTTTTCTGTAGTTTTTGAAGTTGTTGGATCATTTTGTGACATTCTTTAATTTGGATTGACCTCATTTTATATGAACTTGTTGCACATAATGCTGCTTTAGAATCAGAAAGTATGACAGCATTTTTGGATTTATCTATTCTGTATAGAAGGTGTTGGAGTGAAATATGAATAGCCGTTACTTGTGCATCAAATTTTTTTGTGTGGTATCCTGCTGGTTGATAGAATTTTTGATAGAATCTTTTGTTTCTGACATTTTATTTTGATCCTAATTTTTCCAATCATAGAAAATTATATACGAATGAGAAACCCTTCATAAGCTATTCTCAGACACATAAAGATATATATTTTGTTAGTAAATATCTTGAATAATGTGTAGTAAATCAAACTCCTTAGCCATACATATTACCTTCACCAGTTAATAAACAGCTTAGAAACCATCATATCCTGAAAGGACTTCATCTTTCCTTATGTTTCCACGTCGCTGCTTGAATGACGAAATCCATCAACTTCAATAAATGTATATACCAACAAGAAAAAAACCGCGTATTGCATTCCATCACGTCAACTCAAGGTCTACACTAATTCGACCGCCTTATGACAAACTATAACAGTAAATTTGGTGTTGTTTTTGTTGTTATTAGCCTTATAACAATGTTTTCCAAACGTGGCACTCTTTTACGATCTCCTGAGCAACCAGGAGTTACTCTTTACAATAGTATATTATTTATCTTCACAAATGACAAATGACAAATCTCTCGTCAATTAACCCTCACTTGGGCATGTGATCTCTCGTGTATATATTGGATATCCTCTATGGTGTTAGAATTATAATTCCCAATTAAGTTTGGTTAATTTCTTTGTTTTTACGATTGTGGGTACATTTTACAATTTTAATGTCAACTGGTATAGTTCACATTACACTTAATATTAAAATAAAAACAAACATTTACACGCATGATACAAAGGCAGCTGTAAATGAGAGTGAACTTACTAAAATATTATTCAGTTAATAAAGATTTATGATGGATAATAATATGAATATTCTTCATCATAATATATTGAACGTTAATGTTTTCTCTTGATCACCGCCGTTTGTGCCTTACAAATATGTTTTATTTTATTATCATTTCCAGAAAATCAGAATTATTTATACAGTTTAAAAAAAATTCTCTATTGTTTTCGTTCAAACCACTTGGAGTACATACATCCTTCAATTTCTTTTTTCTTCTCTTACGTTTCTCTCTTTATACTGTGACTTTGTGGGCTCGTAAAATTTGAAGTCTTGTATTATACAAATATAATAATGTGTAACAAAAACTTCACTTATCTTAAGAAAACGATGTTAATTCTTCTTTCTAATTGAAATCGATTTCACGAAATCTTGTCCGCATCATCAGTCAAAGAAAACAACAAGAGAAAACAAATTCGTCGTTAAGGAAGTTACTATGTTGTTATTTTTTTTTCAGTATTACCAAAATCTGAAAACGAAACAAACTTAAGAACAGAATCAACTGCTGGTATTTCAAAATTCATTACGCGATGTTTATTTTTTAAGATAATATATTTTCCCAAACCATTAAATCTATCGGACCATATAATTTTTAATAATAATTTAACTTCTGGACTTATTTCATGGTTAAATGACCAAAAATGATCTGCTACGGCCGATTTATCAGTTTGTTTATACTTAATGTTACAAAAATGTTCTTTCGTTCTGGTTTACAAATTACGTTTCGTCCTACCAATGTGAACATGATCACAATCTAAACAATCAGATTGATAAATACCAACTTTTTTATTATTAGAAATGTCATCTATTTTGGAGAAATGTAGTAAATTTTGAATACTATATTTGTTTTGAGGAACCAAAGTTATACCAAACTCTTTAAAATATTTTTGAAATTGTTTATTAAATCAAGGATAGTAAGTAAATATTTTAAAATTATAATCGTCTTTTATTTTTTAAGGATAGAAATATCATTAACAGTTTTTAATATTTAAATTTTGCAATCCTCTTTTGTACAAAGTCTTTATTAAAGCCATTAATTAATGACAAACTAATAATAGGTTTATATTCTTTATTAAATTCCTCTTTATTCATGGGTATATTTATTAATCTGTAAGTCAAACTTTTAAAAGCAGCAAATTTATGTTGAAAAGGGTTAAAACGTTTATTTTTATGTAATTATCGATATGAGTAGATTCCTATAAATATCAAAATCCAATTACTTATTATTTCTAATTCTCTTCAAATCCAAAGAGGAAAAAATAATTATCAATTTCAGTTTCTAATGTGAATTTCATAGCTTTAACTTGTAAATTTAGTAGTTTTAAAGCATCATTTACTTGTTTATCAGGAACAATAGCAAAACTATGATCAGCATATCTATACCAGGTTTTAAAAATCAAAGGGAATGCTTTAGTGACTCGCATTTGGAAAAAGTTCATATAAAGAACAGCAAGAAAAAGTGAAAGACGATTATCCTTTGCTACGCCAGAAATTTGCTGAAAAAATTCACCATTAGAAGTGAAAAAATTTTGATCCAAACAAAAAGAAGTAAGTTTAACAAAATCACCTATTAAGTTCTCATGTAAATTTATTGAATTCAACCACTTTTTAAAATAAATCAAACGTTTTTCTCTAGGAATACTAGGAAATAAGTTAGTTGTATCAAAAGAAACAAGTTTATCAGTGTTAGATAATACAACACTGTCAACCTTTTTAACTAGCTCAAAAGAATTTTTAATACTTAAACTCTCAAATTTATCAAAATTACTAAATTTATTATGCAACCATTTGACTAAATTGTAAGTTGGTAAAATTATACAATTTACAATAGGTTCTCATTTTATTTCCAGGTTTATGAATTTTAGGAAGGGCATAAATTCTAGGTTAAACAGGATTACTAACGTTTAGAAAAGATTTTCCTTTATTTAATATAACTTTCACTTCATTAAGTATTTTATTAACATTTGAAATACAATATTTTAACGGATCTTTATTAATTTTTATGAAGTCTAATTTGCATAAATTCAAAATTCTCTTTATTTCAAATAAAAATACGTTTTATACAACCCTTACAGGCTCTAAAATGAAGTAATATACACGAACGCAACCTTCAAGGCCGTTTGCCACATGTCCACAAACAAAAGAATTCATTTTCAAATCACTACACACGCTGGATTATCAGTTCCCTACTCTAGCCCTACTGGCTGGCCACAACTTCTTTTATACCTCCACTCATTGTTCTATAAACTAGTAGAATGCTCTGTAACAATCAAGACGGCATCAGACAGGATAAAACTTCCAGACATTTGTCTCCTTCTTTCTCTCTTTTGGCAAACACCAAACAATCGCCGGCCGGAGCTCAACAAATGCCTGGCGACAATACGTATGAAGTGTGATGAAAAAAAAAATGACTGGGATTTTTTAAAAATTGCTTATCCTGTTGGTATTACATCCGAAGGGTATTTACCTTGAAGGGATAAACCTTTATATTGAGAATATATAATCTTTAAGAAAAAATAAAACTCCCGCTTTTGCTTTGTTCAAACCTCTATTTCTACTCTTTTATCTTATATTGTAGCAGAATATTTCAGGTGATGATGTGCAGCACGTAGACTATTTCGAAACCCCAGGTTGGGAAGCCATGTGTAGCGGGACTTTTATGGTGAAGATGTGGGACGGAATTATCCTCACCTGTGCTCGTCCCGCGTTGCGTCTGTGGTTGCTGGTTGAATTCAGCCCTCCGAGAAGAGAATGACGAAGCCACGGGTTGCTACGTTGTCTCGATCCAAACTTTCTGATCAGATCTGGCATTCAGATGTATCGATGCCTCTAGATGATCTCCAGCACTGCTCCAGTCGGTGCATGAGAACTCTGTTAACTCAGGCGTGGTCTCGAACGAGGGAATTAACTTTTTATCTTCTGAAGAAATAATTCCATTTTTTTTTTCAAAATAATATAATTTCATTATTTTAATTCAGAGTAATAAATTTATATAACACGACATCACGTACATATACAATTAACTTGAGCAATGTAATTCAATTGTATTTGCGCAGAGATGGTAAATATAGTTTAAATTATCCTTAGATTATACAATATAAATTACATATTTCCTACACGACGTTCCGACACAATTATACATCCGTTCATTGCAAATGCGAAACACGTTTGTTCACTTGGCGGTCACCATCGATAGACGCTTTCTTTTGAAGATCTTTCTCCAAGATTACTGACTTTTTCTTCACTCGTTACCATCACTACCACTCAAACTCAATTCTCACTGGTCCACGTCACACATTACGCAATCTCATTCTTAAAACTACCAATCAAAATAATTAACATAATTTCATTTACACGTAGCGCTATCTCATGTCCTACTGAATTTAAACAATTTTTCTTGCTTATTCTAACATTCCATTTTGATTCCTAATAACCTATATAAACACATTTAAATATGTTTCAATTCTCGGGGTCCAAACCAAAAGAACTGTTACAATATTGAAGCCTGAACATTCTAGATTAAATTAAATGCTAGGCCTTTGGTTTAAAAATGTTCTGTATACTTCCGTTTTTATTTTTATCCTAAGTGGAAACAAATCCTAATCGCCAGGAATTGGGGGATGAGTAGAATTGGCATAGCGGACGAATCGGAACTGAAAAACACCCGGTACATTGAATTTCAGTACATAAAGTAATCCGAGAATAAAATAACAGCTTTCTACACTTATATCTTCATATATCTATGTACAAGGTCTGTTCAATAAACAATGATCACAATTTTTTGACAATCTACCTTTACTCATCCTCATAATTTTGGTGGTTCTTCTCAAAATAGTCCCCCCTGAATGCGATTTACTTGTCCCAGTGTTTCTGTCAGTCTTCAAAGACATACTGCAAACCATTTTTGAGAGATCCTTCAAAATCGCCTCCGCAGCCTTCACCACTGCTTCTGACGATGGATAAGGCCTCCCACGAAGTCGTTTCTTCAAGTCAGGGAATAGAAAAATGTCACATGGGGCAAAATCCGGACAATAGGGAGGGTGAGGGATGCACTTCACGTTGATTTTGCAAGATATTCAGCAACAACATTGGCAATATGCGACCGCGCATTATCGTGGTCCAGCATCCAGCCTGCTTCATGGAAACGTGGTCTTTTGCGCCTGATACAGACTTGCAATGTTTTCAGGACATCACTGCAGTATTGTCCAGTTACTGATGTGTGTGAAGGTACAACATGCTGATAAACCATTCCATGAATATCAAAGAATGAGATGACCATAATTTTCCCAGCAGAAACAACCACTTTTGCTTTTTGGGGGTTGAAGGAGATCTTCACACTGAGCTTTGCTGTTTGCTCTCAAAATGAAAATGATGTAGCCAAGTTTCATCAGCACTGATTACTTTTGGAAGAAACTCCGGATCTTTCTCTAACATAAACTTTAACTGCATGTAAATGTCCTTTTGATCGGGAATCAACAGTCTTGGAACCCATCGCGCACAAACATGTCTCATGTGTAATTTTTCCGTCACCAAGGTGTGGGTGGCACCCAATGAAATGTTCAGTATTTCAGAAAGTGATCTTAAGGTAATTCGTCGATCCTCTCTCAGAATGGCAGCAGTAGTGTTGATGTTTTCTTCCTAACAGCCGTAACTGGAGCACCGGGTCCATCTTCCTTTGAAATTGTGTCCCCTCTTTAAACATTTTAAACCACTTTCGAGCTGTGCTGTAAGAAAGAACAGACTCTCCATAGGCCTCCTGTGACATTGTATAGGCCTCAACTGAAAATTTGTTGAGACGAAAGCAGAATTTCAAAGCTGCATACTTTTCCTCGCGTGTTACCTCCATTGCAGCGGTAGGCGATACTGAACATGTCTGAACTTGCCTGGTTCTCAGAGGCGGGAACCAGGAGTACCAAGAATGAAACTACTGCAGCGTGTTTGTTTCACATTAAGCTAACAGAATATAATAAAATTGAATTTTTTGCGAAAGTTATGACCGTAAAAAAATGTATCATTCTTTATCGAAAAGTCCACGTATCTTACACTTTCCACATATGAATTGCTTCTTTCCCACAGCCTCCACACAAATCTCGTGATACCTTCTACTTCGCCACCATACCTAGCAAGGGTTGATCACCCATTCTGATTTTGCTATGATCCTTAGTTTCATTGCCCCTCCACGAGCTGACGAGTTGTAAGTCCTTGGAGGTCTAAGTTCTTCAAAAAGGAGGTAATTCAGAGAATTTCTTGAGCTCCCTCATGGAAGCCCACGGCATTATGAACAATAGCAATGACATCAAGCAACACTAAGGGCTTGCGTACTCCATACTTGGAAAGTAGGCTATCAGCTGAACGTCATTCTCGTTGTCCTTGTTAAGTCTATATGTTGTTGCAGTAACACAACTAACTAGATCAGGGTTCAACATGACAATGACTGCAAACTTATTTGTTTTTAATTTACAGTGTTAATTTTCACGGCAATTTTCTGCTTGTTCAACACGTTTAACGATTACATCATAGTTAAATTTAAACAAGTTATAAGCTATGCTACACTGAACTCTTAACTGGTGATCTAAAAAGTTCTGATTCTGCTTCTGTTAAATTTGTTATTTGGTTGGAAGAAAACATTAATGCTATCCTTGTGGTCCATGATCGCTATTAACTGTACGTAATAGAGAAAACAAAATGAAAATGTTTCTTTTTTAATTTTTACAAGGTGGACAACATGTTTTCCCTAATTACCTCATCTTTCTACTAATATTATTATGCACAGAGTTGGCATAATTTATTTACTCGTAAAAACAAGTTACATATTAGACAGAAAAGTCATTAAAATAGCAGTAACAAGAAATAATGAAGGAGAATAATAATGATAAATACGAAATGGAAATAAAAGTCAGCCACGTGTGCTAATTTGAATGATCATGAGGCCTTTCTCCCAGTGCGGCTCCTGTTCGATTTATTCTTCGTTACAGGGTGAGTAAAAGTATGGAAAAATTCCTATAACTCCACTGTTCCAACTCTGTAAAGTGATATTTTTTTTTAAAAAAATCTCTAAGATGTCAACGTACTCTCACATGACTATTATTACAAATAAAACATGTGAGAGTATTCTTTTAATTGCAACATTTCTTACTTCTGCACTCTTCCAGTCCTCAAGTCTAAGAAAGAGCAAATTTAATTTTTTAGAACCTGTAGCGGGATTTTAGGGGGTAGCCCGCCTCGGTAGCGTAGATGGTAGCATGTCTGCCTCACGTTCAAGAGGTCCCGAGTTCGAATTTCGGTCAGGGTGAGTTATATGGATAAGGTTTCTCCGGGATTTTCCCTTATCCTTCAAGAGAATGTCGAGTAACTCTAAGCTCCATGGACCCTGGACTCATTTGAGCATCATTTCACCCAATTCGTTCACCGTCCGATATGACTTAACGTTGGAGGACGTAAATTACAACATTTTAAGGGTGATGAGATGGGAAGATGGTGTTCTCGAAATGTGCTGTGATCATGTGGAACGTTATTATTCTCACCTACACTCGTCCCGCGTTGTAGCTGAGGTTGCGGGTTGAAAACAGCCCTCAAGAAGAAGATGAAGCCACGGGTTGCTAATTCTTCTCGGACAAATTTGGCATTCAGTTTGTCTAAAATGTTCTGTGTAGCTCCAGTAGTTACATGAGAAACCTTTTCTGTGTTAAATAAACACAGAAATAAGTAAATTTTGTTTAATTTATAAAAATCCAAAGTTTTAATTTAATTTAAATGCACTATGCCGTTTTTTGTACAAAACTCTACTCAAGAATGATGTTTCACCGATACAATTTTCTGAAGGTCTGTGATAGCTATTTAAAGTACTCCACAATCCAGAACGCATCTGTTCTCTAAGACGTTACACAATCCAAAGAGGCTTTCTTTCCTAGCTGTCTTACCAAGATTATTGATTTTTCTTTCACTCGTTGCCATCACTACCCATCAAACTTAATTTTTACTGATTCGCGACACACATTATATAATCTCATTTTTAAAACTGCCAATCATAAAACACTAACATTATTTCATTTACATGTAGCGTCATCTCATGACCTACTGGGTTTTAACAATTTCTGTTCTTGCTTATTGTGACGTGTCCATATTGATTCCTAAACCAAATATTTAAACATATTTAAGTATTTTTCAATTCTAGGGGCCTAAAACAAAACAAGCGTTACAAACCTTACTGCATGTGTACTGAGCAAAAGAAAACGCATCATTATTTCAAATTGATTAGTTTTGAATTAAAGAATACAGAAGGCTGCTTTAATATGAGTCTTTGGATTGAACAAATACAGACAAAAGATAAGCTTATAAGGACAACAATGCTTACTTCGTTGCAACATCTTCCTGAAAGTAATTTAGTCATGGCGCAACTTACAGATAGACAATGAATTGAACCACCACCAGGATCTCCTGACCTGAACCGCTGAAACTTTTTCTTGTGGGGATATCTGAAGTGGAGGATTTACAAGGACCGACCAAGAGATCTTGAAGAGTTAAAGCTGATCAGACGAACTGTGTTTCTGTAAACATTAACTTATTTCAAAGACAGACCTTGGCATTGTTTCGCAGTAAATGGAGGCCATTTTGATCATCTTTTGAAATGAATTCATCATGTGTTACAACACAGCAACACTAATGTTGTTGTGAATGTGTTTTCTTGATTTAAATTTCACGTGCTCTAATACAACCTCTTAAATTAAAATTGCACTTCAAAAAAGTATTTTTATCTGTACGCTCCGAGACCTGAGGACCAAAGAAATGAAAACAAAAATGTTGCCATTAAAATAAGTCACTCCTTACTCACAGTCATTGTAATATAACAACATGTACAGCTTTTTAAAATATATCACCTCAAAAAACTGTAACACAAAGTTACAGGCATCGAAACATCCTTTTTACTCACCCGTATAGCGTATTTTAAGTGAAAGTCGCCTTCACAACGTAGATGCCTAAGTACATGTTTTTAAGGCATTTTGTTTCCAATCATGATCACTGGGACAAACATTTGCAGAATTTATTTTCAAATTTATAGTTAAGAATATGGATATATTTTTCTGGCTTTTTAAGTTTCTTCTTGACATTAGTCACCATATACTTTGTTTTCCCTTCATTTATGTTTACACCCATCTTAGTTGCTGCCTGTTCTAAATTTATAAATGTCCTTACCATGCCCTTTTCTGTTCTGCTGATTATATCTACATCGTCCGCATATGCCAGTAACTGTGTGGACTTATTAAATATTGTACCTCTTGTTTGGATGCCAGAATAACTTTCTCCAATGCTAGATTAAATAATAAGCATGAGAGTGAGTCTCCTTGTCTTACGCCTTTGGTGGTTTCAAATGGTTCTGATGGGTCTGAGAGGACCTTTGCTTGGCATACACTATTATTCATTGTAGTTCTAATTAAATTTATTACTTTTCCGGGTATTTTGAATACTTTAAGTGATTCATTCAGATCCAGTTTATTTATACTGTCATATGCCAAGCTGAAGTCAATAAACAGATGATGGGTTTTAAGTTTGTATTCCTTGCCTTTTTCCAGGATTGTTATTTACAGACTTTTAAAATTTCTACACTGTGATTTATAAAACGGAAAAGAGCGTGCTGCAGTAATACGAGCCACCCCTGCAAGGTATATTAAAATCTCTCTTTTTTTAGCCACTTCTGCGTCGAAGTCACACAATGACCATATACAGTCGATGCTCCATTTCAAGAACAACAGCTCCCTAACATTCTGAAGAAGTAGGAACAGATAAGAGGCAAGATATTGGCAGGTTTTACTCCGACCTATCAATCGTCCGTTGTCTTACATCGACTTCACCCTTATAAAAACGCAATATTGTTTTCGTGAAACATTTTTCACTTTCTAGTCCTATTTCAGCGAGTCCTCATGGGGCACCAAAGCGGAAATGCATTTCCTCTTCCATTTCCGCTTCTCTGCCCTCTAAAGGAGGGCGGAAACCGAAAACAAAAAGAAACTAAAAATGAGGGAAGCCGGAGGTTTGGAAAAGCCAATAATAAATGTCGATATAGAAAACAGTCGGTGGCAAAGCTTTAGCTGGAAGCGAAACTTCTGTACCACGTAGTGGGTGCATATTAACGGATTCCTATAAACAGCTTTTCGAACAGCTTTTCGACCTTAGTTTTTATAGTTACATTCATATATATTTCTCTATTCTTTATCGTCTAAAATTCATTCTTAATACACCCTCTTTTCTATTTAATTCTGATCGAGAAAAAAAATTGCAGCCACATACACACTTCGCTATAAATAAAATGAAGGAATTAATGGTTTATTATTTTCTTTCAACTTTCCAAAAGGGTACACAATTTGTTACTCCCTCTTATACGAGGGTGGTCTGAAAAGTTTCCCACCTAATAAAGATACAACATATTATTTTCAGATGTTTTTCTACATACTCTCCTTGTAACTCTTCACACTTCTCCCAGCGATGCTCCCATCTCTGTAACCCGTCCAAATAGTACTCGGCGTTTTTCAACATAGTCTCCTTGTAACTCTACAAAATCCTCCCAGCAATGCTCACATCTCTGTAACAAGTCCAATTAGCACTCGGCGTTTTTCAACATAGTCTCCTTGTAACTCTACACACTTCTCCCAGCGATGCTCTCATCTCTGTAACACGTCCAAATAGTACTCGGCGTTTTTCAATATAGTCTCCTTGTAACTCTATACACTTCTCATTGCGTTGCTACCATCTCTGTAACCCTTCCAAATAGTACTCGACGTTTTTCAACATAGTCTCCTTGTAACTCTACACGCCTCTCCCAGCGATGCTCCTATCTCTGTAAGCCGTCCAAATAGTACTCGGCGTTTTTCAACATAGTCTCCTTGTAACTCTACACACTTCTCCCAGCAATGCTCCCATCTCTGTAACCCGTCCAAATAGTACTCGGTGGTTTTCAACATAGTCTCCTTGTAATTCTACACACTTCTCCCAGCGATGCTCCTATCTCTGTAACCCGTCCAAGTAGTACTCGGCGTTTTTCAACATAGTCTCCTTGTAACTCTACACACTTCTCCCAGCAATGCTCCCATCTCTGTAACCCGTCCAAATATTACTCGGCGGTTTTCAACATAGTCTCCTTGTAACTCTACACACTTCTCCCAGCGATACTCCCATCTCTGTAACCCGTCCAAATAGTGCTCGGCGGTTTTGAACATAGTCTCCTTGTAACTCTACACACTTTTCCCAGCGATGCTCCTATCTCTGTAACCCGTCCAAATAGTACTCGGCGGTTTTCAACATAGTCTCCTTGTAACTCTACACACTTCTCCCAGCGATGTTCCCATCTCTGTAACCCGTCCAAATATTACTCGGCGGTTTTCAACATAGTCTCCTTGTAACTCTACACACTTCTCCCAGCGATACTCCCATCTCTGTAACCCGTCCAAATAGTGCTCGGCGGTTTTGAACATAGTCTCCTTGTAACTCTACACACTTCTCCCAGCGATGCTCCTATCTCTGTAACCCGTCCAAATAGTACTCGGCGGTTTTCAACATAGTCTCCTTGTAACTCTACACACTTCTCCCAGCGATGTTCCTATCTCTGTAACCCGTCCAAATAGTACTCGGCGGTTTTCAACATAGTCTCCTTGTAACTCTACACACTTCTCCCAGCATTGCTCCCATCTCTGTAACACGTCCAAATAGTACTCGGCGGTTTTCAACATAGTCTCCTTGTAACTCTACACACTTCTCCCAGCGATACTCCTATCTCTGTAACCCGTCCAAATAGTACTCGGCGGTTTTCAACATAGTCTCCTTGTAACTCTACACACTTCTCCCAGCGATGCTCCCATCTCTGTAACCCGCCCAAATAGTACTCGGCGATTTTCAACATAGTCTCCTTGTAACTCTACACGCCTCTCCCAGCGATGCTGCTATCTCTGTAACCCGTCCAAATAGTACTCGGCGGTTTTCAACATAGTCTCCTTGTAACTCTACACACTTCTCCCAGCGATGCTGCTATCTCTGTAACCCGTCCAAATAGTACTCGGCGGTTTTCAACATAGTCTCCTTGTAACTCTACACACTTCTCCCAGCAATGCTCCCATCTCTGTGACCCGTCCAAATAGTACTCGGCGTGTTTCAACATAGTCTCCTTGTAACTCTACACACTTCTCCCAGCGATACTCCTATCTCTGTAACCCATCCAAATAGTACTCGGCGGTTTTCAACATAGTCTCCTTGTAACTCTACACACTTCTCCCAGCGATGCTGCTATCTCTGTAACCCGTCCAAATAGTACTCGGCGGTTTTCAACGAAGTCTCCTTGTAACTCTACACACTTCTCCCAGCGATGCTCCCATCTCTGTAACCCGTCCAAATAGTGATTAACTATCAACAGATGTACAATAAAATTCAATAGCTTTTATTTACGAGTGCTGCCATCTTCATGTTGATGTCGGAAACTTTTCAGACGACCCTCGTATAGTATTTGAATGCAAGCAAACTGAAAGAATACATTTGGATAAACATTAACATGAGAGTTGATTTAAGCAAAATTATAGATAAAAATTGCAAGAATGTAGGGCAGTTCTTAGAAAAAGTAAAAAATAAATGGAAATTGACTGTAAAAAGAAAGAAAATAGGGAACAGTGGTTAAGCATATTTTAAGAATTTAATAAATAGTAAAAGCAATATTTGTAGAGATAGAAGTAATAGTAATAATGGCAGGGATTGCATTTTTGTAACTGTTTGTAATCAATTATAGTGTGTTCGCCAAATAGTGAGTTGATCAGTTACAGGTGAGCAGTTAAATAATGTAATACCTTAGTGCTTAACAAGTTCATTCATTTATACTCCCTTTTGTGGTTGCCTATTTCCGTTGTTCTCCTTATACTTGACACTCTGTTTTATATATAATGAGAAGGTCTATTGTTTCTTTTATTTCTTTGTTTATACCCCTTTACCTTTTCCCACGATTTCTGCACTTTTCTTCACATTTATTTCAACCATTATAAGCTCATTTTCCCTCAATATTTTCCTACTTTCTCCATATATTTGTCTGAACTTGAGTTAAAAGTCTTCCTAACACTTGATTCTCTTGGAAGGTTTTTCCATTTCTCTAGTATTAAACTCTCTCTCCTTTGTCGATGCAAAGGGAAGTGTGATAATTAAATGCTTAATTACTGAACGAAATGTGTTGCATGAATGAAATGTATATCTAAAAATAGCATCTTAAGTGTTCTTCATTGTAGAAGAACAGTTAGAGATAGATAAAATCGTATTATAATCTCGTATAATCTCGTTAATGCATATATTTTGTAAAATAATTTATTTTGAACACATAACCACTTCCGAGATAATCCTTGTTATTGGTTGGAATATCCAAATACTCGAACTTTTCTCAAAAGTTTTGAGTTTTGTGCCGCAACCACATAAACAGAATGGTACACCAAAGCTATCATAAAGTAACCTACTTGTAAAACAACTGACTACTTATTAAGGCCTACTGTATTCTCCTAATGCTATTGCACTTTTAAGGAAATATGAAATAAAATCACTTTTAGAAACGTTATCTCGGTATGACTGCGAGTATCAGAATTTTCGTCTATTTCGTTTTATTCTAGATTAACTTTCCAAGCAGAGCTATATTAACATTTTATAGTAGAGACAAAGGGAACAAATGGATAGATAAATTTAGACTAAAAAATTCAATGTCATAGCTGAAATTTGAACGACGGATCTCCTGGTCTCCGTCTGATTCCTCCTCCCCCGGGGCCTACTGCTGTAGATACGGGATTGGTGATCCCGGGGTGCCAAGCCAAATCGCTCGATTATGTGCCTCTGAGTGGTGAGAGAGCTAATGCCAAACGCCCAAACAAGGTCCACATCCGTGTTTGACCCTGATCTAAGTAAAGTAAATTAAATTACAGTAAAGTCAAAAAAGGTCAAACCAAATCCAAAGCAAAGCCTAAGCGGAGCAAGAATCCTGAGCCAGAGTGGAACCCGAGCGAAGCCAGAGCGGAGCCAGAGCCAAGCTAGAGTTAAGTTAAAGAATGTAATTGGAGTGAGGCCAGACTAAAGCCAGAGCCCAGCAAGAGAGGGACCGAATGTGGGCCGGAGCCTAGCCAGAGCGAAGCCAGAACCAAGCCAGAGTTAAGTTAAAAATGAAGTCAGAGCGGTAACGAAACGGGGGCCGGAGCCTCGCCAGAGTCAAGCCAGAGCCAACTGAGGGTGAATTTAGAATGACAAAGTGAAGCCGGAGAGAAGCGAGAGCGGAATCAGAGCGGAGCCAGAGGAAAGCCAAAGCAAAGCCAAAGCGGAGCTAGAGCAAATCCAAAGCAAAGCCAAAGCGGAGACACAGTAAAGCCAAAGCAAAGCCAGAGCAAATCCAAATCAAAGCCAAAGCGGAGCCAGAGCAAAAAGAGAGCAAAGCAACCAAAGCCAGAGCGGAACCAGAGCAAAAAGAGAGCAAAACAACCAAAGCCAAAGCGGAGGCAGAGCAAAAAGAGAGCAAAGCAACCAAAGCCAAAGCGGAGCTAGAGCAAATCCAAAGCAAAGCCAAAGCGGATACACAGTAAAGCCAAAGCAAAGCCAAAGTAAAGCCAAACCAAATCCAAAGCGGAGCCAGAGCAAAAAGAGAGCAAAGCCAAAGCAAATCCAAAGCGGAACCAGAGCAAAAATAGAGCAAAGCCAAAGCAAATCCAAAGCGGAACCAGAGCAAAAAGAGAGCAAAGCAACCAAATCCAAAGCGGAGCCAGAGCGAAAACAGAGCAAAACAACCAAAGCCAAAGCGGGGCCAGAGCAAAAACAGAGCAAAGCAACCAAAGCCAAAGCGGAGCTAGAGCAAATCCAAAGCAAAGCCAAAGCGGATACACAGTAAAGCCAAAGCAAAGCCAAAGTAAAGCCAAACCAAATCCAAAGCGGAGCCAGAGCAAAAAGAGAGCAAAGCCAAAGCAAATCCAAAGCGGAACCAGAGCAAAAATAGAGCAAAGCCAAAGCAAATCCAAAGCGGAGCCAGAGCAAAAAGAGACCAAAGCAACCAAAGCCAAAGCGGAGCTAGAGCAAATCCAAAGCGAAGCCAAAGCGGAGACACAGTAAAGCAAAAGCAAAGCCAAAGCAAATCCAAAGCGGAACCAGAGCAAAAAGAGAGCAAAGCAACCAAAGCCAAAGCGGAGCTAGAGCAAATCCAAAGCGAAGCCAAAGCGGAGACACAGTAAAGCAAAAGCAAAGCCAAAGCAAATCCAAAGCGGAACCAGAGCAAAAAGACAGCAAAGCAACCAAAGCCAAAGCGGAATCAGAGCAAAAACAGAGAAAAACAACCAAATCCAAAGCGGAGCCAGAGCAAAAACAGAGCAAAACAACCAAAGCCAAAGCGGAGCTAGAGCAAATCCAAAGCAAAGCCAAAGCGGAGCCAGAGCAAAAAGAGAGCAGAGCAACCAAATCCAAAGCGGAACCAGAGCAAAAAGAGAGCAAACCAACCAAAGCCAAAGCGGAATCAGAGCAAAAAGAGGGCAAAGCCAAAGCAAATCCTAAGCGGAACCAGAGCAAAAGGAGAGCAAAGCCAAAGCAAATCCAAAGCGGAACCAGAGCAAAAAGAGAGCAAAGCCAAAGCAAATCCAAAGCGGAACCAGAGCAGAAAGAGAGCAAAGCCAAAGCAAATCCAAAGCGGAACCAGAGCAAAAAGAGAGCAAAGCCAAAGCAAACCAAAGCGCAACCGGAGCAAAAAGAGAGCAAATCCAAAGCAAACCAAAGCGCAACCAGAGCAAAAAGAGAGCAAAGCCAAAGCAAATCCAAAGCGGAACCAGAGCAAAAAGAGAGCAAAGCCAAAGCAAATCCAAAGCGGAACCAGAGCAAAAGGAGAGCAAAGCCAAAGCAAATCCAAAGCGGAACCAGAGCAAAAAGAGAGCAAAGCCAAAGCAAATCCAAAGCGGAACCAGAGCAAAAAGAGAGCAAAGCCAAAGCAAATCCAAAGCGGAACCAGAGCAAAAAGAGAGCAAAGCAACCAAAGCCAAAGCTGAGATAGAGCAAATTCAAAGCAAAGCCAAAGCAGAGACACAGTAAAGCCAAAGCAAAGCCAAAGCAAATCCAAAGCGGAACCAGAGCAAAAAGAGACCAAAGCCAAAGCAAATCCAAAGCGGAACCAGAGCAAAAAGAGAGCAAAGCCAAAGCAATTCCAAAGCGGAACCAGAGCAAAAAGAGAGCAAAGCCAAAGCAAATCCAAAGCGGAACCAGAGCAAAAAGAGAGCAAAGTCAAAGCAAATCCAAAGCGGAACCGGAGCAAAAAGAGAGCAAAGCCAAAGCAAATCCAAAGCGGAACCAGAGCAAAAAGAGAGCAAAGTCAAAGAAAATCCAAAGCGGAACCGGAGCAAAAAGAGAGCAAAGCCAAAGCAAATCCAAAGCGGAACCAGAGCAAAAAGAGAGCAAAGCAACCAAAGCCAAAGCGAAACTAGAGCAAATCCAAATCAAAGCCAAAGCGGAGACACAGTAAAGCCATAAAAACCAAAGCAAAGTAAAGCAAATCCAAAGCGGAACCAGAGCAAAACCAAAGCGAAGCAAGCAAATCCAAAGCGGATACAGAGCAAAGCCAAATCAAAGCCAAAGCAAAATTAAAATTAAGGTAAAGTCAAAGTAAAGTTATAGTAAAATAAAATACTTTTTTGAATGGGCGCTGATGACTATGCAGTTAAGCGCCCTTATTTATAAATCATCATCATCCGTCCTGTTGCTCTTAACTATAGAGCTACCGTGGCCAACTTGTTAGTATGACATTAAGTTTCCCAACTCGTATACTTCCAGGTAAACCACTAGGGGTTCTCATATACAAGGAGATATACACTGTTTGTGGCGACTTACTGTGCTGTAATCAAACCACTATTAGGTCAATTACTGTTCGGCCGTTCTATCCCCGGCTCTGACATTTCTCGAGAGGGGGAAGCAGGCTGTTGCCAGTTCTTTAGCGGGAATTTCAAGCAGAAGAACAATGCGTATTTTAAATATTTCATGTATTTGCATATTTCACGAACCAGTAGCCATATTATAATTGCGATAATAATAGGACTTACGAACACTAAACATCGGAATTCACGCACGAAAAATATACCAAAGAAAGTTCACCAGCGCAAGCCGCTATTAGGCCACGTGGCTCAAACAAATTTAAGCTGGCAACACGGTGTTGGGTTCGGGAGCCACGCCTACCAGCGACAATGCTGATTGGCGCTAGCAGACACTTTTAACTTCCTGACCACGACACCGGATGTAGAGACTCCCAGTACTACCAACAGATGCAGTTAGTGTGCGTGAAAGTTGTGAATGAAATATTCGAATAGAGTGATGTTGTAATAAATATCTTGCATTATGATGAAATTGTAAATTGTATTTCAGTGTTATAAAGCTAATATAGTCCTATATTTTCATCGTAAAGATAATTTTGAGGATATGTTTTCAATTGCTCATTACTGTATGTTGGTACTATTAGCTTTCCCCTTCCACCTTTTACAGTCGCAAAACGTCAGAGCTGGAGATACAACGGCCGGACTGTAACCTAATTAACTTAAACGGAGACCGGTAGATCCGTGGCTCAAATCCTGGCTATGGCATTGAATTTTGCAGTCTGACTCTACCTGTCGAAACCTTAAAATAATACGGCTAGTGTGGAAGGACAATTAAAGCGAAAACATGTTTGCCAAATGTTTATCAAAAGGGAGAGGGAGGTGAGAGATGTGATTTGGAGGGGAGAAGACAGAATAATGTTAAACACGTGAGTAAACTACGGGTTTTTGTGGCTTGAATGACTGCGTGTCTGTCAGAAAGTTTTTAGAGGGAGAAGTGAGAAGGGGGCGAGTACTAGGTATGAAGGAGAGGGAGAGAGCGGTAGAGTGTCAAGCAGAGAGAGGGATAGGTGTCAAGGAGCGAGAGAGAGACGAGGTAGGTGGAGAAATAATTTCCACAATTACGCAGGCGGAGTTACGGGTTCTGGTAGCTTATGGAATAACGAGACATTATCAGATCTGCAGTCACACCAGGAAAAGAAGCTTGAAAAGAGAAAGAGAGAGGAAGATCTACAAGAATATCCATAATTACACGAGCGGAGCTACGTATTCCCTCGTAGAGAGAGGAAAGTTCAAAGTCGGGGTTTACCGATGCTTCGCTCCAGGCGCATTTCTAAGAAAATACACGATGCTCATAAAGTTCCAGTGTATCTTCATGGTCTTCGTCTGCATTTGAACATCTGCATCTTCATTATCAATACAGTATTCCCGTCGTGTTGTGGTTATGCATGGCACGCTCCGTAAAGGTTTGAAGATCACTTAACAGGCATGCTCCCAATACTGCTGCGCGGTATTTAAACTCTTTGGACTGTTGGTAATCCATCAAAACAAAACACATCTGTAACACAAGAAAGACAAAATTCAACAAAAGTCCCCCATGGTTAACATATATATATATATATATATATATATATATATATATATAACTGCTACAATAAGAAAATATGGATTTTCATTAATCCTTGTTGTGACAGTTACTGAATCAGTGCTGCAAACGGTTGAAAATAAATGCCGCTACCACTACGGGCGAAGGGGATTAATATAAAGTGGGAGAGTCAAATCTTCATTATCTTCATCAATCATTATGATGATGGTGATGATGATATGTTTTCTTAATTTACGTCCTCCAACGTTAAGTCATATCGGACGAGGAATGAAATGGGTGAAATGATGCTCAAATGAGTCGGGGGTCCATGGAGCTTAGAGTTACCCGGCATTCGCAATCAGGATAAGAGAAAACCCCGGAAAAACCTTATCCAGGTAACTCACCCTGACCGAGATTCGAACTCGGGACTTCTTGAACGTGAGGCAGACACGCTACCATCTACGCTACCGAGGTTGGCCAGATGGTGATTCATTATTGTTATTACTATTATAATTATGAATTTTTTTTGTAATTTATGTCCAACGTTAAGTCATATTCGACGATTATTATTATTATTATTATTATTATTATTATTATTATTATTATTATTATTATTATTATTATTATTATTATTATTATTATTATTATTATTATTATTATTATTATTATTATTATTATTATTATTATTATTATTATTATTATTATTATTATTATTATTATTATTATTATTATTATTATTATTATTATTATTATTATTATTATTATTATTATTATTATTATTATTATTATTATTATTATTATTATTATTATTATTATTATTATTATTATTATTATTATTATTATTATTATTATTATTATTATTATTATTATTATTATTATTATTATTATTATTATTATTATTATTATTATTATTATTATTATTATTATTATTATTATTATTATTATTATTATTATTATTATTATTATTATTATTATTATCATTATCATTATCATTATCATTATCATTATCATTGGCAAAAAGTGTAACAAGCAATGGAGGGAAATGGCCTACCACCAACGAGAAGATTGCGAATAATCACCTGAAGTCGTTTGTAAAATTTGCAACTTCTATAAAAATCACGGACATGGACTGAAAGATTTGGAGTGTAACAACGACAAATTGTGAACTCTATACAATAACTTACTCCGGTTTCATCATAATCTTACAATTAACTAAAACATAAAGCACTACTTCTAAAAATATGACAAGTATTTAAATTGAAATAATTACAAATTGTGAACTCACAAAAATCAGCTAGAAGAATAGACTCAATTTAATGTACATAGTGTCTAAAACACTGAATAACCCAATGTAAAATTGTTGTAATGTTTACAATTACTAATTCAAAATAGGACATGTAACTATAAAGCATGTAGTATTACTATGTAATGGAGCATGCTGTTGATATCAATAAAGCAAAAAAAAAAAAATTATCATTATCATTATCATTATCATTATCATTATCATTATCATTATCATTATCATTATCATTATCATTATCATTATCATTATCATTATCATTATCATTATCATTATCATTATTATTATTATTATTATTATTATTATTATTATTATTATTATTATTATTATTATTATTATTATTATTATTATTATTATTATTATTATTATTATTATTATTATTATTATTATTATTATTATTATTATTATTATTATTATTATTATTATTATTATTATTATTATTATTATTATTATTATTATTATTATTATTATTATTATTATTATTATTATTATTATTATTATTATTATTATTATTATTATTATTATTATCGTTACCATAATTATCATTATTATTATCACTGACGTTGAATGAAATGGTGAAATAATGCTCAAATGAGCCCAGAAGTTGAGAATGGTACCACGAAATCTGTGTGGGCGCTGTGGGAAGGAAACAATTCATATGTGGAAAATGTGTGCGAGATGTATAAAGATATGAATATAAAAGAGCAGAAATGTCTTATTGTGTTCTCATATTACATTATGTACTGAAATTTAATATTACAGCGTTTTCCTTTCAATTCCTATTCATCCTCCAATTGCGGGCGATTAGGATTTGTTTCATCTCGGAATATAAATGAAAACCGAAGTATACAAAGATTTCTTCATTTAAAAAATAGCACTTAACACAATCTCAATTGTGCAAGCTTACTATAAGATAATAGTTTTCATATTTACGTGACAAATAGGGATTCCTGAAATATTTTCAAAATATTATTTTCCGATTCACTCGCAGTTACCTTACGTGTTTTGGTAGCTCGGGTCTGTGAACCTATTGACTTCTGACCACTGACACTTGAGCTAGTAAAGTGATGTTTATAGCAGACCAGGGTGGGACTTCATGGACCTCCTGTACCAACTGCAGAACGCTGTATCACACAAGGGAGGGGGGCGAAGCCACATCATCAAGGTATTTTTGTTTCCCGGTATACAACTCGTTGATAGCGACCTTGCAGCAACAGCTGAGGTGTTTACTTTTCAAGGATAACAATAATGTCGCTTTTATTGAGGCGTCTTAACAAGTCGGTGTATTGCAGCCAGTATTGACTCAGCGGAGCAACAAACAGGTCGGGTCTCCAGCTTCAGTACGTAAGTACAGTTTCGCAACATAACCATTTGCTACAATGCTGTTTGTTTCACCTGCCAGTCGACTGGAGCAATCTAATTATAACCGCATATTTTAATTGGCATTAATGGAAAATATGCTTGAACCTAGAGGTCCTGGGTTCGTTTCTCGCCTGCGAAGAGGAATCTTTCTTTTATCTGAATTAGTCCCTAATTTCCTTGGCCGTTAGTATCTGCAAGTATCTGGTTTTTTGTATTTACATGTAGCTGCAATGGGGAAGGGGAACCTATGCCCTAGAAATGCCAAAATCTTTCCATAATATACGGAGAAATAAACAAATAGTGATCGCATTGTCATTTTTTTAAAAATTCAAAGCAGTTACAGGGCACATCTATAAAATTCTACAGAAACATTATTTGAAAATTTTAAGAAATATTATGTTCTGGTGCAATACTTTTTTTAGTTTTTTGTTTACGCAATTTTACATAATTTGCAAAATACTTTCGAATAATAGAGTTTTCTAGGTTACTCACATAAAACTGAAAATATAATTTTTATTATGCTGTTTACACATACACACTAAGACACATGCAAGGATCCTTTTTCAGGTATATTCAAATATTCACCTTCCCGCGTCTGTAACGTAGATGGTAGAGACTGCCTCACGATCAAGAGGTCCTTTTTCGAATCTCGGTCAGGGTGACTTATCTAGATAAGGTTTGTCCGGGGTTTTCCCTTATCTTAAAAGATTAATGACCGGTAACTCCAAGCTCTATGTACCCTTTACTCATTTGAACATCATTTCATTCATCGTCCGTTATGACTTAACGTTGGAGGTTTTCCCTTATCCTGAAAGATAAATGTCAGGTAACTCTAAACTCTATGTACCCTGTACTCATTTGAACTTCATTTCATTCATCGTCTGATATGACTTAACGTTGGAGGTTTTCCCTTATCCCTAAAGATTAATGTTTGGTAATTCTAAGCTCTGTGTACCCTGGACTCATTTGAACTTCATTTCATTCATCGTCTAATATGACAACGTTGGAGGTTTTCCCTTATCCTGAAAGATAAATGTCAGGTAACTCTAAACTCTGTGTACCCTGTACTCATTTGAACATCATTTCATTCATCGTTCTTTATGACTTAACGTTGGATGTTTTCCCTTATCCTGAAAGATGAATGTCTGGTAACTCTAAGCTCTATGTACCCTGGACTCATTTGAACATCATTTCATTCATCGTTCTTTATGACTTAACGTTGGATGTTTTCCCTTATTCTGAAAGATGAATGTCTGGTAACTCTAAGCTCTATGTACCCTGGACTCATTTGAACATCATTTCATTCATCGTCCGATATGACTTAACGTTGGATGTTTTCCCTTATTCTGAAAGATGAATTTCTGGTAATTCTAAGCTCTATGTACCCTCTACTCATTTGAACATCATTTCATTCATCGTCCGTTATGACTTAAGGATGGAGGAAGTAAATTAAAATACTAACTGAATACATTTTAAATTTGAAATAAATACTTAATTTGGGGTAATTTATTAGGTTTATTACTACAGTTCATATGAAGTTATGTTTCGCTCTCGGTAATTAAATTAGTTATTTTCAGTTCATGCACGATAGGTGAATTTAGTGTATCAAATTATATTAGAGGTTGTTTCCTAACTTTCTTGTGCCATTGCTGTATTAAATAATTAATATAAATTATACAGTTTTATTTGGGTTTAGTAGTATTTGAACTCTAACTTGCTCTACACTTCCTCCTTTAAAAGTATACCTGTAATGTGTTTAACCTTCGTTGCAGAACTACCGCTGCATTATTTAAAATGAGTTTGGTTTGTGGCTTGCGGTTGTGGTTAGGAACATTCCTGATCGGAAAATTGCGACTTAACCAGCTTTACGTATTCCACTGCACAAGAATTTAGCAAGTTGACAAGAGCTGCATTTGTCAAAAGTTCACGTAATTTTAAATCGACTGACTGATTTAATATGTATACTAGGTGAGTCAGCTGCCCCTTATTCTCGAGTTTTATGCAATTCGCATTTTATACTCCAACATGAAAACATCGACCCCATTATTACGTCTACCCGCGTATGTACCATGGATGTTAAACACTCAATGAAATTAGTACTAATATAGATGTTATCGCATCGCCTGTAGTTTATTCGTAATTAGACAGTTGACGTTTGCATGTCTTCAAATGTTTACTGGAACCAGCGAATACTATATTGTTGCAAACGCATTATTGAAGCGAGGTGGCACGCCGGACCAGTTCAAAGAGACGGACTGCGGAGATAAAAGCTCGCCGAAACGGATAGGGGAATGAGACGGATTTCTGGAGAGTTCCTCTTTCTTCTAGCGCGATCTTGATTGTTTGAGAACATTCCGGATAGTGAGTAAGCTATACATAAGGAAGCCGCAGCTTGTCAGGGGGAGAGTTGCTAATGAAATCCTATGTGCGCGAACAGCTGTGTGAATTTTGTGGTCGATGACCTTGCAAGTTGTATTGTGTATATGACGTAATCCTGAGCTGTCAGCCCGCCTCGGTAGCGTGGTGGTAGCGTGTCTGCCTCACGTTCAAGAGGTCCCGAGTTCGAATCTCGGTCAGGGTGAGTTACCTAAATAAGGTTTGTTCAGGGTTTTCCCTTATCCTGAAAGACGAATGTTGGGTAACTCTAAGCTCTATGGACCCTGGGCTCATTTGAGCATCATTTCACCCATTCCATTCAACGTCCGATATGGCTTAACGTTGGAGGACATAAATTACAACAACAACAACAACAACAACAAAAAACTGAACTGTCAGGTTGATCATGTGTGTTTCTACGGAAATAAAGAACAATTTTTAGTGTTTGTAACCTGGAATTTTAATTTCACGAACCCATAAAGTCACAACTGGTGTCAGAAGTGAGACATATGACATGCAGGCTGCATTGTCACAGATTCTAGAGAAGTCGGAGACGGCAAATAACAACTTGGCTGCGACGATGACGCGAAGATGACCGAATTAACATCGGAGACGGAGGCGGCAAATAGCAACCTAGCCGCGAAGTTGGAGAAGACAAATCACAACCTGGACTTTTAACTTCACGAACCCACAAAGTCACAATATGGCCCACTGGCTTTTCACCAATTGTTGAGTCTACCTTGCCTACTGCAGGAGGCGTTTGCTCCCTCTCTTTCACAACTGTAGAGGTGACAGAACTGTACCCTCATGCGGTTTACGATTGATTTATGGCCTTAAGGACACTTGGTAGTGTCAGAGTAGCAATTTTCATGTAGAATTTCAACGCAATATATGTTAGTGTTTCTTGAAAGCTATGCAATCTATCATAATGAAACTTCTACCACTTATATACCAGTCTTTTCTAGATCAGAAACCATAATCGAACCATCAATAAAATTAATAAGTTTTTGCTCTATTGATATTCCACTAAACACAAAATTTTCAAAAATTTTCACGCATTTTCTTCTTTAGGTGGCTTTTTCTCCTAAAGAGTTAAAGTAACACATTTCAAACTTTGTAATCACTTTACAAATATGCTATTCAACAAATCTGGTGAAACATTAAGACATTTTAATTAGTAATAGTCATTTGAAAAATAAATAATAATGCACTCTTTATTTTTTAATTTATTGTGACCTTGTGGCTTCGTAGAATTAAAAGTCCAAGTTGCAGAAATTAAAAATGTTCTTTATTTCCGTAGAAATACACTTGGTACACTTGCAGATTACAGCAGAATTACGTAAGACACACAATGACAATCTACCAAGGTCGTTGACCACAAACAAAGAGTTCATTTCCAAACACACCAGTTTCAATTACAGCTCTCGTTTACAACTGTTTACGACTGCCTGTTGGAGATTCGTCGCTTCCTTAAATACCTATATTCATATTACTAGATATTTCCGGAATATTCTATAACAAACAAGAAATGGAATGTTCTGTAAGACTATCAAGATGTTACCAGACTTTATCTGTTTTGGCATGCCTTTTATCTCCGCACTATTTTCATCTGTGTATGCAGGCTGTTTATCTCCGTGATACACTACCCGTCTGCTATCGCTCCCACGAACCCTTTTAGCACGTACGCCGCCAATCGTAATAATGGATTCGCGACAGTATGAAAATATTTTTTGAGGAATTTCATGAAAATGTAACATATGCACAAAAAATTGAAAGCTCTATCTATTATACTTTTCTAGAAAAGTGTACTCAAAGTTTAAAAAAAAAACAAGTTACAGTAAATGACAAAAGAATATAATGTTGTGTTTTTATGTAACATATCCAAAATTCAGAACATTCCTGGTTCATATTCTTCATCCCAGTTGTCTCAAAATCCTCTCTCCTCCGCTTTCCACCTCTTATCCTAATTCTTGCTTCCTTAGACACTTCCTGCACTGTTTTTCTGCTTCTTTTACTGTTGACGCATCAATATTTTCAAAGACACAGTTAAAATTAAAACCTGGTTCCAGTCCAAGTTTCCTAAATACAGCTCTCCTTTTAGTATCACATTAAAAGATTATTTAGCGTCATTAAAACATATCACAGCATCAATCACACCAAATTTAATAGTTTTACTGCCAACATACATAGATCTTGGAACTCTTTCCCACATTAGGTGATTGAAGCTCTCGTTTGGGTTTTGGTACGACCATGTACACATTCATATTATTTCTCTTTTCGCTAAGTCTTCGACCCATTCTTTTTCTGTACGTCTCCAACACACTCTAGCTTTTTCACCTGCACCCCTTGTCCATACACATTGGCTTCCTGCACCCTTAGAAAACCTTTGGAATCCCCATCCAATAAATAATTCTGCTTGTTATAAGAAGAAGAGAAAATGCAGAGTAAAAATGGGACATGATAGCCTGGCCGACATATTTAAAACCTCATTTAAATACATTCAACTGCCACAAACACTTAAAACCTTATACTGGGCATGTTCTCCAAACCATGTGGATTCATTTTAGTTAGTTGATGGAAATTAATCATTTCTCCACACTAGCCGCATATAGGTTAAGGTTTTTGTAAGATAGAGTCAACATGAAAAATTCAATGCCATGGTCGGGATTTGAACCAGGGATCTCGTGGTTTCTGTGCAGTCGCCGTGGCCAACGTGCCCTCCTGACATTGAATTCTCCATCTGACTCGTATATTTCCCCGGTAAACCACTAGGGGCTCTCGCATCCGAGATACACTGTTTGTGGTGACTTGCTAACGTAAGTACTTGAGTCCCAGGCTTCATCATTTAACACTTATTATTTTAACTCTTATTATATTAACTCTTATTATTTTAAAACCTTAGCCTATATACGGCTAGTGTGAAGAAATGAATAATTTCCATCAATTAACTAAAATCATAAGAGTTAAATGATGAAAACTGGGACTCAAGTACTTACAATAGTAAGTCGCCACAAACGGTGTATCTCGGATACGAGAGCCCCTAGTGGTTTACCGGGGAAATATACGAGTCAAATGGAGAATTTAATGTCAGGAGGGCACGTTGGCCATGGTAGCTCAATGGGTTAGAGCCTCTGGACAGAAACCAGGAGATCCATGGTTCAAATGCCGGCCATGACATTGAATTTTTCATGTTGACTCTATGTAGATTCATTATAGCAAAAACCAAAAATCCATATTTTCATCCAAAATCACTACCAAGTGTCTTCAAGGTACAAAAGTGTATAAGAGGAGTTCCTTTTAATAAGTAAAGAACAGCTGCAGTCAATTGGAGAAAAATCTTTGTTTTAAAACCTCGCTAATCGCTAAAAATAGGTATTATCAGACACTTTCAAAATGTTTAAGTCATGCCTCGCTATTTCACTGTTATAAAGGTTTAACTACACCAAAAATGTCTGAAATTTAAAAATATAGTATTAATTTACTAACTAAAAACGTTGCACACATGATATTTAAATGTCTGTGTCAAATAGCGACTGAAAATACTTTTATCTGACAACTTTTTACTAGAGTTTCTTTGTAACAGTATTTGTAAAAATATACCTTGGATCTTATCTTTTCGTCATATTGTTGCCGATCGCATTGTTGCGATTGGCGCAACTGGCATGCACAAAGAGGCAGATAGTGCAGCGCGGAGATAAAAGCTTGCCAAAACAGAAATCCAAAATGCTCTTATTTCCGTAGAAAGACACTGTTTGTACACCCCTTTGCATCAAGCTGACGTAACATAAACCAACACTGTAGATAGTGCAGCGTGGAGATAAAAGCTTGCCGAAACAGATAAAGATAGATGATTGGACTGTTCGCTTTGTTAATTGTTTCAGAAAATTCCACGAATTTCTAGATCAATGAGTGGAAGTATAAAAGGGAAGCCGTGACTTTCACAACTCCGTCCAGTACCCAGGTGTCAACTTAGACAGGGGTCTAACTTTTCGCCAACACATCAGAGACCGATCGGCGAAGGTACAGGGAGCAATTGCTTCCCTGTATCCAATGCTGGGGTCAACTTCGATGCCAGTTGGCATGAAGTTATACCCCTTCCGAGCGCTGGTAATCCCGGTTATGCTTTACGCCTGCGAGATCTGGGGCATGGCCGCAGACAGCTGGCTAGCACGGCTCCAACGTGCACAGAATAGAGGACTCAGGTCTATATATTCTGTGGGACGTTATTTTCCTACCAAGTTGCTTCACGAGGCCTCGAGTCTTCCATACGTGAAGGATGAAATTAGGCGCCGGGCTTCAAAATTATACGCAAGTTTACCCAATCACAGAAGCGCCCTTGTCAGGTCCTTGGGAGATTATGACCCCACTAGACGTCGCTCTAGACAGCACCGGTTACCCCGCATGGCTTCCGGGCATCCGAGATAACCCAGGAGCTAATCCGAACAGCAGCTAAAGCTGAGCTCCACATAATCCTTCCAAGCTGTTTGGCATCAAAATTCTTCCCCAAATTAAAAATCAAAAATACACCAGGGTGTAAGGCATTGCATCCTGTCCTTCAACCCCTAGGTACAAACCTGTAACCTGATAACCAACATCACTCTAAAAACCCACATCTCACCCTACAACATCCCAAAATCTATTACTTAGCTGCGGTAAAACCCTTAACGGGTGGGCACGCAGCAAAAACCTTCTGGCTATATACAGCCAGTCAGCACCACTTGGCATGGCATGGCCAAGAGACAGTCGTAATCGAAACTGATAATTGTACACTTGCAGCTGTGATTTGGAAGTGAGCTCTTTTGTTTATCTACGTGTGCCGAAGTGACGAGAGATTGTGTTGGGTTTTGTTACGTCAGCTTGCTGCAAGCGGGTGTACAAAAAGTAAAGAGCATTTTGGATTTCTGCAAACTTGAATTTTAATTTTACGGACCCACAAAGTCACAATATCATAATGTTATGCCTACACTGCTGTTGCTGAAGTATTTAAAACAAAATCTTTTCTTCTTTGCTGCCTGCTTGTGCATGTAGAGGACACATGTCATTTCACTCAAAACTTCGACCTCGGAGCTACACAGGAAATACGTGTTTTAAACCCCGTGAACTAAAAGAAAGATATTTTTAGAATAAAGATCACGCATTTAAATGTGTCTGTGAAGAACGAAAGCCTCTGTAAACACCAAAGATGTCATAAGCTTTCATTCCTCCAAGGATGCGACAAAAACTTGTTCAGCAAAATCTCCCTTTCCCAAACTATTCTTTACACTTTTTTTAAATTTTACTTTCTCAAATGTTATCTGTTGATTAAATTGACTTAATATTAACATATTGTAAACGTGTGGCATTGTTGCGCTGTTGCCACAGGCCGGAGCCGGGCACGTGGGTAGGAGAGAAAGAGGCAGAGATAGGCTCCGGAACGTTCTGCCCATTGTTGTGGCCGCGAAAGTTCTCGGAACGTCTGCGGCTTTCTACAAACAATGACTAGGGAGTATATATACCGGCAAGGTGTTAGAGAGGCAGTTTCTTGAAGTGAAAACTTCTTTAGGCGCGATTAGCACTTTTTGTGGGTAGCGAATTAAACTGAGCCGTCACGCTGGAATATGTGACGCTCGTTCGGGTGAAGTCGGCTCGAGTCGGCTCAATCCGAACTACCCCCCCCCCAAAACTCATTCGTTATTTCAGCCTTATGTTGTCCATACCGGTATACACCGTAGATTTTCTGTCGCACTCAACAGCGTATCGACAACACGCTTCCAGATATATTTTAACATATTTCAAATACTATGTGAAATTCCGAAACCCTCCAGGAGTTTCATTAAAAAAATAATTGTCTTAGAGCCATTCTTACAAACGTCTGTCAAGTGCCGGTAACCGGTCCGGTCAGATAACCTTCTGTCATTTAACAACTCGACAACATGTCAAATTCCACTTTAAACAACAATAATACTCAAAAGGAACAGATAATATCACCCAAGTTCGGTATTTGAATAATTAAAACCATACTAACGAAAAATAAAACGAGTGTGCTAATTGGAAATAAAATTGCTAGGAATTCGTGAAAGAGACGTTTCATTTAAGAACTGGTTGTTTTTATTGACAATTTCTCTTTATTGTGAGTAGTAAAACGTAAATAGTCAATAAATTAAATGTAATGACACGTAAATAATAAAATTATCACGTATTAAAGTGATGTTTAGCGCTTATTTTCATTTACAACTTATAGGTTATGTTTTTTCCACAAACTGAAAGACCGACCGAGGGTCAAAAGATTTTACATATAAATTTGATTTTTATAGCAAAAAGATTTAAATATATATATATATATATATATATATATATATTATTTAGTTTGGAGAATAAAAATTTAAAGACAAAAACATGGATGTTATAGAAATATTGCCGTGAGCCCATTGTTGACCGAGGCGGCGCCGGTGACTACCTCAAAGAGACAGGCGTGCAGTGTGTAGATGAAAGCTCGCCGAAACGGCGGGGGAAAGGGATGGATTTCTCGAGAAATCTAGTTCTTTGTTTTAGTTACAACTTATAGGTTATGTTTTTTCCACAAACTGAAAGACCGACCGAGGGTCAAAAGATTTTACATATAAATTTGATTTTTATAGCAAAAAGATTTAAATATATATATATATATATATATATATATATATATATATTATTTAGTTTGGAGAATAAAAATTTAAAGACAAAAACATGGATGTTATAGAAATATTGCCGTGAGCCCATTGTTGACCGAGGCGGCGCCGGTGACTACCTCAAAGAGACAGGCGTGCAGTGTGTAGATGAAAGCTCGCCGAAACGGCGGGGGAAAGGGATGGATTTCTCGAGAAATCTAGTTCTTTGTTTTAGACGCGTCTCGACTGTTTGAGAACTTTCTGGAATGTGAGTAATCTATAAAAAGGCAGCCCACTCGCCACTACCTGGCATGAAGGACTCATTTACAAACTCCTGGAGCATGAAATTCCCCGTCCATACATTTCCTTGGTGGCCGGTTTCCTCGGAAACCGAAGCTTCCGAGTAAAGATGGAGGGGAAGCTGTCCACCGAGCGGCCCATTGGCGCTGGAGTACCGGAAGGCAGCGTGCTGTCGCCGGCGCTCTTCGCAGCTTACATGGCCGACATCCCAACTCATCACAACACCCAAACCTGTCAGTATGCGGACGATCTCATGATCTTCGCAGTCAATAGGAATACACGGTACAGCTTCCGGCAAATCCAAACCCAGCTCCGGGCCATTGGCGAATGGAGCGCAAAATGGCGAATGGCAATTAACCCGGAGAAGAGCTCTGCTATTCTCCTGGCGAAAACCATAGCCAACCGGTTGCAGCAGAACTTCGTTTTACGGCGCCGTCGAATCCCTTGGGTGCAAACGGCGAAGTATCTCGGGGTGACGCTGGACCGTAAGTTAACTTACGTTCCGCACGTCAAGGGCAAGGTCCAGCTGGGGCACGTCGCACTCCGGAGCCTATACCCTATCTTCAGATCAACCATGCCGATCCGTCTCAAACTCCAACTGTATCGGGCGATCATTCCGCCTATGATTCTGTACGGCTGTGAGATCTGGGGAACAGTGGCTAATACCACTTTCGTCAGACTCCAGACGCTGCAGAACAAGGCACTACGCATCATCTACGATACAGGCTGGAGATTCCCGGCTCATATCCTACATGAGCACTCCCAGATCCCGTACATTGTCGACGTCATTCGCGAGAGGGCACGATCAATGTACGAGAAAATCCAAATTCACCCCAACCCTTTAGTGAACTCCCTGGGAAGGTATGACCCGAGAGATCAAAGGCGCTTGCCGTCCTTCAGACTGCCGAGAGACGTCCTGGGACCCCTTGGGTAACCCAAGGAAAACCGCAGATATCTCTGGGAAAAACTTCTACGCCAAAGGACAAGCGCTACACAACCCGTATCCAAAACGGGGCAAAAAACTAATTTCGTGTCTCCCAAAAAGGGAGAACGATTAAGTACAGCTGCCCACAATAAAGAGGGGCAACCCATTCCAAACCTATCCAAAATTTCAAACAGTAAACAAATTCAAACACCCCAGCAGAACATGGATCTACTAGTTCATTTCGCAGGTTAAGCCGCAAAGCGGCTAGGTACTGCGGCATATGACACCCGGACGGGGAAAGCCCCGCCCGACTAGGACTACCTCTGGACCTCTGGACAAGAGTCAGTTGTTAATTGAACTCGCGTGCGTGAACAGCTGTTTGTTTGTGGTCGATGACTTTGCAAGTTGTATTGTCTATGTGACGTAATTCTGGATGGCTGTGTAAGAAGCGTGTTTCTACGGAAATAAAGTGCAATTTTAGGTGTTTGTAACCTGGACTTTTGAATTCACGAACCAAAAAAGTCACAATATGTGTATCAGCAAGAAACAAAGTATAAAGAATGATTGTGAAATAGCATGTATTTTAATATAAAAATAAAATACATGTGAAACAGTATATTATGTGATTTTATTTTATTTCCTTTATACATCCTTTATGTATAACCCTCTTCGCACGGTCGCAAGTCCGTGGTCATTCAGTTTTTTTTTTTTTCAGTTTTTTTCGAGCACATTTAGCGTAAGGCATGAAATGTTTAGCTCTCAGCTGGCCTCTTTGCGCAAGAGTGAGTGTCAACATTAAATTGTTAAATAATTTTTAAGAATAATTTATAATGATAATTTTTTTAAGTTTTCATTCCTGTCGTGTGACCTCTAGCACACACAGACACTCTCTCTCTCTCTCTCTCTCCTCTCTCTCTCTCTCTCTCTCTCTCTCTCTCTCTCTCTCTCTCTCTCTCTCTCTCTCTCTCTCTCTCTCTCTCTCTCTCTCTCTCTCTCTCTCTCTCTCTCTCTCTCTCTCTCTCTCTCTCTCTCTCTCTCTCTCTCTCTCTCTCTCTCTCTCTCTCTCTCTCACTAAGTTTATTGCGACAGTGGACGATTGAAGTGTGCCGCAATGATTTCTTTCATTTGTTTTCACGTAGCAAAGCACCTAGTCAGCCTCGAAGACAGCTGATTGTCAATTTTACATCTTTTACTGCAGCAATAGTTGTTCTAAATTACTGCAAACCAGATTTCCGAAATTACGTAACCCACGCAGTCACAATACGGTAAATGTATACCTTGGGTTTTCTGGAATAGTTTGTTAACACATCTTTATTTTGAATGACGTTTAGAAACCGTCATTCTGATTAAAGCAAATTTTGATTATTTCAAATACTGGGCGAATCTTGTAAGCCTGCTTCCAGAGGAAGCCTGACGTTTGTACGTGAATGGAGGGTTATTATTGGAAGCGACTGGCTTATAATCATTGCCAATCAACCTGTATACATCCATAAACTTGAAACTTTCTCTAGAGGTAGTTTGAGAACGCTCTATTTGGTAATAATTCTCGTCTGGTCTCCAAGTCCAAGTCGAATACTGACAGGCTGTTAACAGCTAGAAGGCTTTTGCTGCGTACCCACCCAGGTTTTGGGTCTGACCGCAGGTTGTTAATTTAGATGGTTACAGGATGATGTGGGATTTTTTTGGTGAGGAAATTTAATTTGGTAGTCTTTTGCTCCTCTTTAATTTTGTACAGGATACCAAGCCGCTTTTTTTTTTACATCCTGGTGTTTTATATTGCTAAAGTGGGGTAAATTTTTGTAGCCAAACAGCGCATTTGGAGATTTTGAAATTCTAGCTTATGCTGCTGTATGGATTAACACCTTTGTTACCTCGGGTGCCCGAATGCCATACGGGGTACCCGGTAAAGCCTGAAGCAGCGTCTCGTAGCGTCGTAATCTCCTAGAGACCGAACCAGGGCGCTTCTATGAGCTGGAATTTGAGCGTAGAATTTTGTCGCCCGGCGTCTAATTTCGTCCTCCACGTATGGGAGAAGAGAAGTTTCGTGAAGCAACCTCACGGGGAAAGAACGGCCCACAGAATAGATCGATCGGAGTCCTCTATTCTGTGCACGCTGAATGTATGCTATCTAGCTATCTGCAGCCATGCCCCAGATGTCACAGGCGTACAACACGAGTGGGATTATCAGCGCTCGAAAGAGGTGTAGCTTTAAGCGTACTGGCATCGAGGCCGAACCCAGAATTGGGTACAGAGAGGCAATAGCCCCCTGTACCCGTGCCGATAGTTCCCTGATGTGTCCGCGGAAAGTTAGGTTTCTATCAAGTTGAACGCCAGGTACTTGATGGAATTAGTTCACTCTATCCTTCGGCCTCTAAAGTGGAAGCTGAGGCAGTCAGCAGGGGTGTGGCGTTTTGTAAAAAGAATGGCGTGGCTTTTGTCCGGATTTACGGATATCCGCCAACGCCTACACCACTTTTGTGTGAGACGGAGGTGTCTCTGGATTGGGTTGAAGGCTCTGAGTATGTGTCTGTTTTTGCAGAACAACAACACGTCGTCAGCGTACTGTGCCATTTCGACCTGTGGTTGAGTTGGACAATCTGCCATGAATACACTAAAGAGTGTGGGGGATAGTACAGAGCCTTCGGGAACTCCGCCTCTCACGGGTCTCAGTGTAGATGTTTTCCCCGCTACTGTGACTTTAAATGTTATATGCCTGAGAAGGCTGTGTAGGATGTTGCTTAGCTGTGTAGGTAACCCCAGTTGGATAAGTTTGAATATCAGACCGCCATGCCATGTCGTCGTCTTGTCTTAAGGCTTAAGGCTTTTTCTTTATAACTTATTTGCCTGGTGCCGGTACAATGGACCCGGCTTACAGGCTCTAAATTTACATGAGTTTATAATTCTGGGTATGGTTTTTTTTATTGACTTTGGGGTTCTTCTAAAACCCATGTGACCTGTTCCGAGGCCGCCGAGAACCAGTTTTATCTCGTTATTTGTCTCTGTCTTTCTTTTTCTTGTTTTTATATTTACATATTTACACTGCGCTTATCTTGCGCGAACACACAAACAAACACACACACACACACACACACACACACACACACACACACACACACACACACACACACACACACACTTGGGCATACCACGTACGTCCGAATATCACACACTCAACACTGTACGGACTTGGCTATGTACAATATTTACAATGTTCGCAATTAGGCTGTGCGGCAGCGGGTAGCTGAATATTGGGCTGTCCATGATGGCGGCCTCTGCCGGGGAGCGTGGCCTGAGCCAGAAAGGGTTAGGCGCGCATAATTTTGCAGTCGTTTTGTTCTTTTATTTTTGTTTTCCTTCAATATGCTTTGATTCTGGCGTGTTTTCGGTGCTTGGGTTCGCCTTTCCCAATATTGTGTATGGTGGGATTTTCATGGTGTCGGATGCGCGCCCAGATGGAAGAGGCACGTATATTGATGGCCTCGTTGATGTAAGGGAGGTGGGTTTCTTGGTGAATGGTGGCAGTTGTTGTTCGGATAGGAGCAGACAGGATTTTGTAGGGTTTGGAGATACTTTAGGGCGGTGTTGGAGGCGTTGGCCCAGACCACGCAGGCGTACAGGACTACGGATAAAATAAAGGATCTATATAGGATGATCTTCGAGCGCAGCTTTAGCTGTTTACTCCTAAATATGAGGGCACACATCTTTAATCGCTGCCGCCCTTTGTTGGCGCTATATTTTAGTTGGGTAGTCCACTGCATCGTGCGTGTCAAGGTCACGCCGAGGTACTTGACCTGCTGACGGCAGTGCAATACTTGACCATCGACCGTTCCGTGGATTTATGCTTAATACGCGCCACTATGTACTCTAAACAAGGTTCACTCACAAACTGGGCTCAACGCGAACACCACTGTTTACTACTTCTATTCGCACTGTTTCACTTTGCACATGATCACTTGTAGCACACGAATAGTTGATTTTCCAATATGCAATGTATCACTAATCGATCACTTTATCACCACCGTCAAATACACCTCATCAATCGTGCATCTGCATCCAACAAAAACCCGTCTTGTCTCCTTTTTTTCACTTCAAGTTATACCTCAATATGCAGACTCTGTGGACAACTGCATTGATGTGTTTTGTTATAATTTAGAAAATAAAAACAATTTTACGTATTTAAGGTTTCCTCAGCTTTGAAAGTCAAAATCTCAAATACAAATTATATAATTGATTGGCATTTGTTTCCAAACAATATATTTCTTCTTCTTTTTATAAAGCATTAATATTAACGTGTGTGCTGTCATCTGTTGGTGGAAAGTTTCAATGTAGTTCAGCTCCGTACGTAGATGGCGTAGAATTTACATAATTTTTCAAATTTAATTTCTCACTCAGAAAAAAAAACTTAATGTGTTTGATTCACAAGATTTTTTTCTCCTCTTGGGCAATTTATTCCCACAGTTACGATTTCTCTAGCTACTCTATGCTAATCCAGGTAAATGTTATTTTATTGTAAGTGCAAGGGAATGTCAGAATAGACGTAATTTTCTCAAGAGGGAAGTCTTTTTCCCCTTTCTCTCTTCCCCCATTATTGAGCACCCTTAATCATATTTTACGTCTAAGTGAATATGTAATAAAACGTTTCTGCATTATTTTATATCGTTTAATAAAACGTACATAGAGTAATAAGCCTTCATAATAATACTTTATTGACTAATGAGTAGAGATAATCATGTGCATGTAACACAACAGATTTTTGTTCTTTACAATGTTCTGCGTGATAGAATGCATCCTAACGTGTAATATATTGACTACACTTGCCACTGTTTTGCAGGAAATGAATTAGTTTGAATTTATTATTTAGGTTATGTCTTTCACGCAACAGAAAACAAGAGTACAGCAATTCGCTCCCACATTTATCAAAAAAATTCGACGCTGCACATTAATCTAGAGAGAAGAACTTCATTCGTAGTCGTGTATCTCGCCCAAGGTACCTTAGAGGTAATGCAATGGCATTGAATGCCGAGTTCGAGTGCCAATCGACACATCGTTGATAAATGCAAATCACTAGACTAGAACAGTTGGTAACACATTCTGTAATATACTTCTTTTGTTTTGATGATTAGTGGAAAAGTTATACTAGGCAACAATGAAAATGTTTCGGGCTTAAAAATAGTGAACTTACATGTATTTCCATCTGCTTAATTCGAAAGTCACCATAAAAATGATAGATTAGCTCTTGTTTTGAACATAAAGTGACATTTCACTTTTTAGAGTGAAGATTTTAAATATCGGGGATTTTTTTGCGAGTTGGCACACCTGTCAAATTACAAACACAATCAGAGAGAAATTTTGGAAATTAAGTGATGCAAAAGCTAAGGAAGGCATTTTTGTCGAACCAAAAATAAGAGAACTTGTAAAGGATCCTGCATTTGACCAAATTTTGGAGGGGAAAGAAAAGGAAGCTTGGGAAGCCTTCAAGTACTTTTAGGTAACAAAAGAGATGACAAATACAAGCATTTGGTGACAGTGCTCCTGCAAAAATACCGTAAGCTCAAATGCAACATGTCCCTTAAGATCCATTTTCTCCACTCCCACCTAGACTTTTTCCCTCCTAGTTGTGGAGCTGTTAGTGATGAACATGGGGAGAGATTCCATCAGGACATTTCTGTTATGGAACAAAGTTATCAGGGCCGTTGGAATGAAGTAATGCTTGCGGATTAGTGTTGGTCTTTGTATAGGGATTCTGCGGAAGTCCATCACAAGAGGCAAGCTAAAAGACGACGAAGTGAATAGGCCACCACATGATTCTCTTCAGACACGACTATCTGCGAAGTATTTTTCCAGCAATTTAGAACTCTTAGCATATAATTACCAGTTAAAAAATCAAACGCACTTTCATTGTTGATAGCATGTAATTAAAATGTATCCTTTTCTCTCAATCCGTTAATATATAATACTTCCACCTTGTGTATATCATAGAAACTAGAGCTAATAAAAATTCTTCACTGTCATATTTGTTTTTTTTTCAATCCCAAATTAGTGGGAATTGACTCATAGGTGCTCGAAGCATTCAATTTTTTTTTTTTTTTTTTTTTTTTTTTTTTTTTTTTTTGTTGCCCAGTGTTATGAGTGCTTCGTCGTAAACAAAATAAAAGGGTCTTTCTTAAGGTGAGAAGATACTACCTATCTCCACAATGCTATTTTCCATGATTTTGGGTGCACATTACTAAGAAATTATTATTGATATGCATATGAAAATTTTCAAGCATGCTCTTAAAACCTTTATCTTTAACAATACTTGTTACTATTTGCACATTTTGTACTGATAATTTGTTTTTAGTTTTGTAAAACAAAGCACTGAAATTGCAGAACATTTTATTTTTTAAAAAGTAATTTGAATCTCAGAGAAAAATCCCTTCTTATTATTATTCTTATGAGTCTGCTTAGTACACAAAAAATTCATATTTTTTGGTTGATTAGTTTTTTTAAAAAACCGTGTACCTGAAACTGAAAAAATATGAAACTAATAGAAACAGCTTTAAAGTTTATATATTGATTACTGATTTCTCACATGAGTCAGAAAATTCTTGCTGCATAGTCTTGACCCTCTGTATTCCCACTTGTTCTTTTCTGGTTCCGCTTCATTTGTCTTGCCTTCTTGGCCAGTTCTTCAACCATTTTATCTGCTTTCAGGACTCACAGCTCATCAATTTCTGTACATGACTACTATCATGATTAGCACATGCATTGTGTGAATTGGACTTACTAACCTCAATATTACATGTAGTTTCATTGTCTATTGTATTTATATTTTCTACATTTACTTTTCTATGTTTAGTAAACCGGTTGCCTATAACTTTCTCTTTCGAAATGTTTTTCGCTTACCCATATCATATATTCACCAATAACTACTACAAAATATGATTCAGAACAAATAAATGTTCACATACACAGCCAAAGACAAAAGAAAAACTAGCATCATTGGAGTTACAGTGGTACCAACAGAAAGCTTGAAAGATCCCTTATAAGCAAGGCTTGGTTCAGAAATATCTGTTCAGTATTACAGAAGTTATGATCGATTTTCTAAAAATTTACGAAAAGTGGCGTGGCAAAAACTTAACATTTACTAATATAATAAGCAAATTAGGTATAAAATATTGCTCCAATGAACTTTTAACCATATATTTGTAATCTAGAGGGATAACATTATAATAAAATTTAAAAATAAAATAAGTAAATTTAACCCCAAGTGCACTACCTTCTCACCTTAAATATGATTTCAATCCATCCCGTAGCATTTGTCGACCGCGACAGAACGAGATGGATAGTTTAAAGAAAGAAAGATCGAGCATGAGAAGATTGTTTACGCGAGCGGCGACCGCATTTTAAGAGAAATTAAGGGACAGGAATTCCACAACACATGATCTTTCCACAACCTTGAAAATATTGCAAGATAAAAGCTGAATGACTTTCTAGAAGTGATGAGCTACTGTAAGAGGAATATCGTACGACTGAGAGAAGTGAAGAAGAAGAACCACAACATTTGGACGCGCCCGAAAGTTACCGCGAACGATGGACTTTTTTGTTGAGTTTGTAGTTCAATTGCTCAGCACAGTTGGTGTTATACAAATTTTGGAGCTATATACATAATACAGATAATAAAATTAAAGTATACAGGGATAGAGGATACTCATATTAGTGTCCTCAAGCAAACTGGTCTGATTAGTGTGAGTATAATTTAAATAACTTCATTACAGAATAAAACGTTATAGAAATAAAATGTCCTGTGGCAAGCGTGCCTTCAGTCTTGGTGCAGCATCAAGGCGACGTCTCAGTTGGAAGAATAAAGCACTTATACATAAGGAAGGTGAGCAAAGAATCTGCTTGTCGTTGTACAGATATACTCATTAATGCTGACTATGTCCAATTCTCCATGCAGCTGTGCATTCCGGGTGTACCACGGGGCGTTCACAGACAATCGTAATATCCTTTTTTGAAACACCTGGAGTTGGTGAATATGAGTAGGTCAAGCACATCCCCATACAGGACTGGTATATAGAAGAAGTGGTCGTAGAATACTCTTGTATAGTAGCAGCGTACATTCGACTCGTAAGGAGGATTTGCGGTTGAGGATGGGATACAACTTATGGAGTCGAGCATAGGCTTGATTTAGTTTGCTTTTGATATGTGTACTCCATGTCAGCCGACGATCAAGATGGACGCCAAGGTATTTGACTGCACAATCAGAAGGTAACCAGGGGACTTCAGTGTTATAGAGTCGAATATTTGCTGTAGCAGCAGGCCTGCTCAAGGCGAAAAGCTTAAGAAGACATTTGCTTGGATTAATTGCGATACGCCAGCGAGATAACCAATACAGGAAAATGTCCAGGGAAGATTGTAGGGTTGCAACATCATTTTCAATAGAGAAGTGCGAGGTAAGGATGAATGTATCGTCAGCAAACAGTGCGGTACTTGTTGCAGGAGGTTCAGGCATGTCAGCAGTATATAGACTGTAAAGAAAAAGACGCAAGTACGCTACCCTGGGGCACCCCGGCTAAAATAGTACGGGGTGAGGAATGCATTGTTGAACGATGGACTGCGCAGAAAACTCAAGATGGGAAAATCCCAATCCAGATAATGGGCTGTACAGAAGACTCAAGAAAATCTCATGGAAGTTCAATCCACCTACTGCTGCATGGTGGGGCGGGCGGATGGTGGCAGAGAATTGTCATAATGGTAAAGGAGCTCCTGCGTCGAAATCTCGGTCAAGCTTGCTTGCTGTATGAGGAATTATACACATTATGGGATGGTGAAGACATTAAAAATTTTCGACAACTGTTTGGAATTGTAATGCACATTAATTTTAGTCATGTGTTTAAAGTTGTGTTGCAATTCAAAAGTCAATGTTTTAAACTGCAAGGTGGGAGGATGTTGACAAATGCAAATCACTAGACTAGTAACTCTTAGAACAGTTGGTAACCATTCTTTAATGTATAGTACAGTACGCGCAGTACGCTGGATTTACGGTGTGGTGCGGGCAGAGAGGACGAAGCGAGAACTAACGTTCTTTTCTTTCTACAGTGTGGTCAACCTTGAAAAACACAGTTCAGCCAAATAGCGTGTAAGATAAGCGAAGATATCACAAATAACGTTGCATCCTCTGAAAACATTCCTTAGTTTTCCCCACGCAGCTCAATTGCATTCAGATTACAGTTATACGGAGGTAGACGAATAATAATGTGTCCCCTTTCGAGAGCCATGACATCCACAAAGGTTCATACAAATATAAATCATTTTAAAGTAAATGCTGATGTACATTACCACCATACTCGTAACAAGGATAAACTGGCAATTCGAGCGCACCAAATGAGCCTTTTTTTTTCTTTTCTTTTCTTTTTTTGTGATTTACGTCCTCCAACGTTAAGTTATATTGGTGCTCAAATGAGTCCAGGGTCCATGGAGCTTAGAGTTACCCGACATTCCTCTTGAAGGATAAGGGAAAACTCCGGAAAAACCTTATCCAGGTAACTCACCCTGACCGAGATTCGAACTCGGGACCTCTTGAACGTGAGGCAGACATGCTACCATCTACGCTACCGAGGCGGGCACCAAACGAGCCTTTATGAAGGAAGCTTTAACTACAAAGGGATAATGTTATATAATAAACATCCAAATTCACTTAAACAGGCTGTATCATTAAAACACTTTAAGAATATTTTATACGGTTAATGAATTTTTAGAACTATAACCATGTAAATGAACACTGGGAGCATAGTACATTCACAAACCTGTGATATTTATATTATGACATTTCTTGTAGTAAATTAGTCTATGCAAATACCACGTGAAACCATAGAAAAGCTGCTTACTGTGTATATTGTATGTAATCAATTTGACTTTATGTATATACTGTATTTATACATTTTAACGTGTCTCATGACATGTATATGTTGCCAAGGACGAACTAAAATCCTAATTCTAATTCTAAAATACGATTGTGGTAAACTGGTTATCTAATTAACCTCGAAATTGATCAAAACGAAATATGGCGGACATGATAAAGTTTAGCGTATTAGCCACTAGACGTCAGTGTATAGCACATTTCAAATTTCAAAGTTGTCATCTATGTTTACGGAATTAAACGAAACTTACCGAATAAGGACTTTGGAACCCGATCGCTCTTCTTATAGCGCGCATACTGTACTTCTTTTGTTTTGTTGATTAATGGAACAAGATATGTGCTTCGTCGTAACAAAATAAAAGGGTGTTTCTTAAATTTGGTTTTAATCCATCCCGTAACAGACACTTAGTTTCCAAATATTGGTTAACCGTTCCAACAAGTACACAAATATCACAGTTACTTCTATACATTATTTTCTCTGAAGAAGATCACCGGGCTACTTCTGTAAACCACAACACTACGTCCTGTGGTTTGTATCACAATTTCTATAGCTTGGACTGTCACCTCATCTTTAGGACGCTCTGATTAACAAGAAATATCAAACTCTAAGCACAGTGATCTGTTTTGTGGTAAATGGACACACATAACCACAAAGCTGAACTTCAAAACTAATCCAGCATGCCCTCTTTGTGTTCCTGACAGAGTACTCCAGTGTCATTGCTGCCAGAAGTTTGCCTTCCCAATGGCTTCTTGGACTTGCTGCGTGGTGTTGGCCCTTCTAACTTTCTCAAACGGTAAGTTTTCCTTTCTAATTATTTAGCACAATGGGTCCAGGTAACTGTGCTGTTATAACGAAGTAGAAAACCACTTTCGTCTTCGGGGAAATTGTACTGGAATTTTGACAAATTTTTGGATATTTTTTAATAATTTTTAAATAGTTTAGGTAATATATCTATAATAAGAATATAACAGATTCTTTTTTTCGAATTTGAGATTCTAAGGCCACATTATCTGTCACTTATCACACTGCACGTACCCATTAGCTCCTTTTTCTGCACTCATAACTCACGATCAACATTTTCTTATCTCTGGTTCTACTGATGCTATAGTTATGAACGTACTCTCTTCTTTTAGGGAAAGTTATGCGCTTTCTATTGGTACTACTGCACGATCATGGCAATTCTCATATTTTCGCTTGAGCTTTGTTTATAATTTGAAAATATGAATGTGCTTAGTTTCTAGTTTTATGATAATTTGTAGTGATGGGTGGTTGAGTTGAACTTTGGAAAGGGTACATTTTATGAAATAAATTCACATAGAAGAAAAAAGATGTAAATAGTATTAGTAGCAGTGTAAGCAGTGATAATTGTATTTTAGGTAGTTCTAACCTCAATTTCCCATGTGTTCAAACATGTGCTGCAGTTGAAACAAAATCTAGTGCTTCAAGGAAAAAACTTTTTCTCTTCAGTGTTGTGTAAAGAAGACTTGTCTAATGAATTCGGTATAAATAGTAATGTAAATAACGAAAGAACTAAAAAGGTATATCAACTTATTTATTTATCTTTGCTTTCACATTTTCTTAAAAGTTTTGTAAAAAGTAAAAAATGTTGTGATGGTGAAGATTGTGTTACTTTAGTAGAAGATAAATCCAAACGTAAAGGACTGGCATGTTTGCTAACTTTTGTATGCAGTAAGTGCCAAGAATAACGGACTTTTTCCTCCTCAAAAAGGACAGACAATGTCTTTGCAATGAATTTGAGGTTAGTTTATCGACTAAGATGCATAGTAAGGGCTACCAGGCAGGGAGTACCTATATTGTGCTCTGTGCTAAACCTTCCAAAGTCACCAACTAGATTTCAACCTATAAGTGAGAAAAGTATTGTATCTCTAGAAAAGGTGGCAGAGGAATCGATGAAGATAGCTGCTAAAGAAGCAGTGACAAAAAATGAAGGACGAACCGACAGGCCACGTACAGACATTGCTGTTGGAGTAGGTGGAATTTGGCAGAAACGTGTCCATACTTCCCATAGTGGTATTGTCGTAGTTACCAGTGTCGACAAAGACAAAGCACTTGATGTGGTTTGTTTCTCCAAGTACTGCCATGCATGTACTTTATGTGAATACAAGTAACATGACTGTTTGGCAAGTTATGAAGGTGCGAGTGGAGGAATGGAAGCAAAAGGTGCTGTGCAACTGTTTCAACGCTCAGAAGAAACAAAAGGAGTTAGGTATGTACATTACCTTGGAGATAAAACAGAGACCTAAGCAACACTGAGCTTCTCCGAAAGTACCTATACGGAAAGAGTCAGAATCAATGATGTGGTATGGACTCGAATATCTAGGACTGTGTTTGCTGGTGCCAAGGTACTGAAGATGGACGTGTATGATGCCATACAATGATGGCAACATAGGCAGGGCACGAGTGATGCAACAACTTAGAGTGAATCCGAGCGAAAACACTCTTCAGCACCTTCTCGACATCGACATAAGACTCAAAAAAGCGGACTTGGTGCTAGAGGACTTCAGCCAAGTGGCTAGAAAAAGAACCAGGAAATTGATGAGAAAAAGGAAAGGCAAAGAAGGTGCAGAATGCAAGGCTGGGAGCTTCGTCTTCATACAGGTATGAAATGAATCGTAAACTTTGCTGCATTTTCCCCGAAATTGCTTTTTAGTGACATTGGTGCACTTTTCTCAGAAACTTTTAAACCTAGAAGGGTTTAATGTTTACAGGGCATAAACATTACTATCCTCTATACAACAGACTCAAGAATTGCTGAAGTAAGATAAGTATTTAATATTAAAAAAATGTTTTGTAAGTAACTTTAATTAAACAAATTGAAGTATGAGAACAAAGTCATTTCTCAGCAACTGGATAGAAAAATCTTAATGTTGTTATCCTTTTGCGTAAAACTATATCTGAAAAAGACCTCTCAAAATTTCAAGCTTCTATCTTTTATAGTTTCTAAAATAATTGCACCTAAAGGTAATGAATTTAACATTGGCGGGATGGACGATACAATGTCCCCTCAGTTACGGAATAAGTGAACGTCTGCATGTATACGAGAGCAATGCTGTGTTTTAGTGCAGTACGTAAATTTTATCTTGTTTTGCCACACTAAATAATTTGCAAATTTTGAGGTCCCTTAAATAAACAGGAATTATTACACAAATACAATTATTTGTAACAAAAGCTTCACTTAACATTAAAGAAAATTGTGTAAATTTCTTATTGATTGAGATCGCGATTTCGTAAACATTCATTTACATCTTCAGTCGTATACAATTTCGTTGTCAACGTTACGATCACTACAGGTCACTACATTTCTGCCAGTACTATCAAACTCTGAAAATTAAATAAACTTTGAGACATTATCGATATTTCAAAATTCATTACGTGATTTATATTTTTTAAATAAATATTTTTCCCAAACCAATAAATATGTCTGTCTAACCATTCTATCTTTCTAACCATTTAATTGTTTTAATACTTTAACTTTTGGATTTATTTCATGGTTAAATTACCAAAAATGTTCTGGTATGGCCAATTTATCAGTCTGTATATACTTAATATTTCGAAAATGTTTTCTTCACTCTGGTTTCTAAATTACGTTTGTTCTTTCCAATATAAACGTGAGGGCAATATGAACAAATAAATTAATAATCATTGTCAGGAGTTTTATCTTTTTTAGAGAAAAGTAGTAGATTTTTAATATTATATATATGCATATATATTTTGAGGACCAAAGTTATACGAAATTCTTTTAAAGGTTTTGAAAATGTTTATTAACCCAAGAATCGTAAGTAAGTTTTTTAAAATTATAATCTTCATTTATTTTTAAGGGTAGAAATATCACAAACAATTTTTTGATATTTAAATTGTTCAATCTTCTTTTGTATAAAGTCTTTATTAAAAACCATTAATTAAAGCAGTATTAATAATATGTTTATATTCTTTATTAAATTCCTCTTTAAGCCTTTTTCACATAAATTTTCTTTTTTTAACAGTTGTATTTATATATTAATAAATATACCCCATAATAAAGAGTAAGTGCAGGGGTGGCAAAGAGAAGGGGAATGAGATAAATGAAAAGAAAAATAGGCTAGCTAAAAGAGAGCAGGGGCCCAAAGAGACGAAGATGACTAGAAAAAAGAGGGATTTAAGTTAACAGAAAATAATAGGTAAGAATTAACTAGCATTTGTACAACAAGTATGTAAATGTTAAGAAAATGATTGACTGTCTAGTGAGGATTGCGGCTGTGATCCAAGTTCATTGGCAGACTAAATTATAAAATGTATGCATATTGTTCAATAAAGCGATTTTCATTTCATTGTACTTTGTTTTCAGTGCCACTGGATGCCCAGGGTCACCGTTTCGGATATGCAAAGACTCGTAAGTAATATAAATGTTATACTAACCCTCTCAGCTGAGTAAAGACTGCCAATTAACGTAACAAAGGAAACAGTTTAGCGAGTTTAGACATCATGGTTAAATAGGACCAATAGAGAGAGTGGTGGAGTGGTCAGCACTTGAACATGTATCCTTCCGCATACATTTTCAAGATAACCCCAGTGAAAGTGCTTAGTTACCAACAAAACGGTAACCAAATGACTGTAGCTATCACTCAACGTACACTCCCTCAGCGAAATTACAGACTGCAATTGAGGACCCTCGCCCTTAAAATTATATAATGAAACATTTAGATATTTTATTTTACAAGTACATGTTTTCATTTATTTATTAGTTTTATTATTTCCCCGGAGAATTTATCAAACATCTACGTTTTGTTCTAAAATTTTATTCCATTTTCTCAGCTTTCAAACTAATATCTTCTGAACCGAATAAGTATTGTAAATATTTGATTTTAAGTTACTTCGCTGATAAATTTAAAACCAGAAGCTTACTAATTGCTAGGGAGATGGTTTCGCGTTAACAGGCAAGGCTCGCATTGGAAAGGTCTCAGGTTCGATTCTCGTCAACCACCTACTCTGTCTTTATGTTTCGTGGCGTGTGGTGGTGGCAGACTAATAACGTGAATGCTTGCTCAAATAAACAGTACTCCCCGTGGACACTAGAGGGTAACTTGTGACAGGTCGTTCGTTGCCCCCTCTAGGTAGCTGCAACATGGGACAGGTCTTCGAGTTTGGAGCTGTTATAGACTTCCACGCGTCTTTGCGGCCTGTAACCTCCTGCGCTTCTTTAGTACATTCCTTCATCCTCTGGGAGCCGTAGCCCCAGTAGAATTATTTAAGTTGCCCTAGGCGAATTTTTGCCCTTCGTTTGAATAGTAGTCCTCCGCGATCTAGAAGTTAGTATCTGGGTTCCCAGTCCGCGGGTTCAAACCCAAGAAATTTTTTTACCCACGTAAAATTCCTATGCTTGGCTTCCTTCAGAAGGGACATAAAGTCGTTAGTCCTAACATGTAAAGGAACCTCAAATCCCATAAAGGGGTATCTAATCAAAACTAAGTGAGCCTTCATTCCCGGAATAAAATGCTGTGCTAAGAACTATAAAAGTTAAAGGTCTTCGTAAGTGAAACTCAACTTCATTTTTTATGTTTCATTATTTAAGTTATGCATATCAAACAATAAGTGCACATGCTCCTCTTACCACGTAAGGCATTTCAGGACATTAATTTAACAGCAAGGCTATATTTGAGAAAAAGAATGTTGAAGATTGGCATTCTATCGAAGGAGTCTTTGATAAGTTTTCTGAAATCATCACACTGCTCATCTACATCATTAGTAACGAACCAGCAGACGAACATAAGCTGCAAATACAAACAGATTTATTTGCGATTAAACATGAATACACGTGCTTCAACTTCGTCAAAATAAACAGATAATTTAAAAGCTTCTACATTTGTGAGATTTGTAATTTTAATATCAAGATTTCATCTTACAAGCATATTCATAATAATTCCTTAAATATGTGCAATAAAATTAAATTATCTTGTCACCGATCGCATTGTTGTGGAGGTGCCGCAAAGCCAGAGCTGGGTGCGTGGGCAGGAAAGAAAGAGACGGAGAGTGGCCCGTGGGCAGGAGAGCTGAACGCTTGCCAAGAGGAAGAAAGAGACAGAAAGAGGCTCTAGAATGTTTGGTCTTTCTCTTGCCGCTGCGATTGTTCTCGGAAAGTCTACGGCATTCTAGAACAATGACTGGGAGGTGTAAATAACGGCGAAGTGTGAGAAGAAGTTAGTTGTGGAGTTGTGTGATAGCTATTGCTACAGTCAACGTTTGAATTGTACCGCAGTGATTTCTTTTGTTTATTTACGTGCGGCAGAGCATCGAGTCGACCTTGCCACGTCCTTTTTGCTGCTGCAAGGGTTGTACAAAGTTTCTGTTTTACTGCAATAAAGAGCGTTTTAAATTTCTGCAAACCAGACTTTTAATTCTACGAACCCTCGAAGTCACAATATGGAGCCGAATGATATAATATTTACATTAAAAGTGAATTACGCTATATACAAAATACATAATTTGGGCAAAAAATAAGGTTACTCTTGTTTGGCAATATAAATGCTAAATTGCAATGTAAAGATTTCTTCATGAGCCGTTTCTATCTGTTATCTTACAGATCAGAAAGCGTGGCAACAGGAACATGCCTCCTGCGGGGGCAAATGGCAGTCTCCAGTTTCGATCACTGCAGAACAAGCAGTTCGTCTACCACTAAGGGCTTTGGAAACCTCAGGATACCACGACCCTTTACCTGCACCCATCACAATGATCAACAATGGTCATTCAGGTACGTATAACAATAAAGTATGCCATAACATCTAAATAAGAGAGCGTCTTATAAAGGTGAGCTTAGAATAGGAAAGAAGAAAATAAAATACATACAGTTATTACATAACAGTGATAAATAATTGGGGCCGGTTTCAATTTAATTTAATTAACTATGATACCTGAGCTATTTATTATTAAGTTATTACTTTTATAAACAGGTGGTCAGAAAATAAAAAATTGCAGTGTATAAATTCCGTGGTTTAAAATCAATGCATCTTTTAAGAATCAGCAGTAATATTTTTGTCAAGGATAGGAAATCATTAGGGTGACAATTAGTGTGTTGAGGAAACAACAATTAGTTATAAGTCGTTATAGCTAATGCAATTAGGTGTTCCGCTGAACTAAACCGACAACAAATCCAATAACTCAAGGCTTGGGTAATTAGAACCCAGTACGTTCAAAATCAGAGACGTGAATGAAAACCATTAATGCCAGTTCGGAAAATCAGGAAGAGGAAGTTATTTCCTGAATTTAGCAAATCGGGGAGTAAAACGTTGTTTCAGATGAGAATAAGAAGGCTAAAGTTGGCAACATATAACATAAGAGCTGTCATGAAGTAAGGGGACTTGTAGAGGAGCATGTCTTCCATACGATGTACTGCTATAATGAAATCGAGCTGACTGCTGTACCATTGTTGGGGCACGGACCAGGAACTCCTCTTGACACACACACAAGTTCACGCCGCTGGGGTAGTTAGTCTGGTGTGAGCCTTAAACCCTTCTGTCTGAGCCGTCGTAATTATGCCACGTTCTAAAGTAGGACAACGTACTGACATCAAGTTCCTCACAAAACTTGGAAAACCCGCTACAGAAACTTAACATTTGTTGAAATAAGTTTATCCCTGCTCAAGATTTCTAGCGGGTTAAGAAGTTCAAGGACGTTAGGAAACACGAAGATGATCAAATCCTGACGTCTTCTACTTCAAAAACTGAAAAAACAGAACTTGTTCAGAAAACCGCAGCATGTGCATTCAGCAACTTCAGAACTTGCCTACATCAATAAGAACACCGTTATATTTTGCACGATGATCTGGGCATGATAAAGGTTTTTGGTGCCAAGAATCCTCACAAACAAACAAAAGCAATATGAGTGAGCTTCTGTGCTGACACTCTTGAAAATACTGAAAATGCCCCGCAAAGTAATTATGTGTGATGAAGGTGAATATTCCAATATGATCCAGAGACAAAGAGACAATCCATGCATTGGAAGAGCCCTCAGTCTCCTAGGAAGAAGAAAGTACGCATGTGCAAATCAAAACTCAAATAATGATTGCTTTATCGATATCGAGTGGTTGATTACCTACACTGATTGGGTACCTGAAGGTCAGACTGTTAATCAAGAGCATTATAAAACTGTTCTGAAGACCCTCGTGAGCGTATGCTATAAAGGAGACCATTTCTGTGGGAGGAACTCTCATGGATTCTTCATCAGGATAATGGGCTTCCATAATGCGATACCTATGAAGTTGTTTTTTTATTTTTGGTGTGAGAGCTGGGGAGTAAACAAGATTCCAGTGATGGAACATCTATCGTAGTAACTGTCCTAGTAGCATGAGATTTGTTTCTCCTCCCAAAAGTGAAGCCGGCGCTCAAAGGAACAAGGTTCGAGTCCATGGATGTAGTAAAGGAAAAAGCGTCGAGACTACTCAACAGCATAACTGAAAAATACTCTAGCATATCTTCCAAAAATGTAAAACTGGCACGGAGCTGTACAGGGATCGAGGAGGGAACAACATTGAAAGGGACAAAATTTCAGTTCTGTAAGATTTTTTCAATAAACGGAGCATCAGCCGGTTTCATTATTTCCACACCTCGTATCCTACATGTAAGTGCGAGGTCTACCCGAGAGTCCAACGGCCGCGCCGTGGCTCAGTGGTTAGACCGCTTGGCTCTCACCAAGGCGGCCCGGGTTTGATCCCAGACGACCGCAAAGCGAGATTAGTGGTGGACAACACGGCGCTGGGGCGGGTTTTCTCAGGGACCTCCGGTTTCCCCCGCCATCTCATTCCACCAGTGCTCCATCTTCATCTCATGCACCATCAGTATCACCGTCTGCGGTGCCGTATGTAGTAGAAGCGGGCGTTAAACACTAGGGCCCGAGGGCCCGAATATTGCGACCTCTATCACCCGGGAGACGATGGAAAACTCCGGGAGTCTTTCCATGGGGCAATACCTTGAGTCTAAAAAGCCCCCCCCCCCCCAAATCAACAACAAGGTCAAAACGGGATGGAAGTGGATGCGCCACATAGGCGCGTCAACCCTCCAGGGTAGACTGCCGAATAAACTCGGTGGGTTGCCTGGTGATCTAGCACACCTTTTACTAGCTCTGCAGGCTAGTACCCAGGACATTTTAGGTAACTCTCTGCCCCCTCCGGTCGGCCGAGGCCTGGCCGGAGGTACCCGATCTCCCGCGGGTGTCGGGAACAAACTCCCCCTCGAATGTTCGACCCGAGGTTCCTCTGGTAACGTCAGGGGTGCCACGAGTGCTCAGGATCCGCAGCGCTTGGACCATAGCAGCCGAAGGAGACGGATGCCCTCCCCTACGGGAACCTCGTATCCTACTTGTTCCACGTGGTTTAAGCTATGCAGCTATGACTTCTGGTGAAGTCATCAGTTGAGTCCATCTTCTGTGAAGTCGGCCAAACTCTCGTGTTCCTCTTGGGTCATATAGAAAGGTTTTCTTAGGTATCCATCCTTCACTCATCACATTAAGTGTATTTCTTTTTTTATTTATCTTCTAATTTACACATGTTTAATTCTTCTCTTATTTTCTCATTTCGTATTCTATCTGCTCTGGTGCATCCTTCCACATTCCGCGGAAATAGAATTTCCGCTGCTTGAATTCTACTGCTGTCCTTTAATTCGATTACCCAACAAGAAAGGCACAGCCAATGTTTTGTATAATTTAAGTTTAGAATTTTTGCTGTTTTTTTCTCTCGACCTAACCTTCCTTTAATGGTTCCACATATAGTCTGGAATTTAAGTATTTTGTTTTCTATATGTTTATCTTCTTCATAGGTAACACTGCATCCTAAATACTTAAAGTGTGTCACTTGTTTCACTATTTTACCTTACAAAACAATTTTAGTTCTTATACAATATTTACCTATCAGTGCCGTTGCCTTTCACTTGCTGATATTTTACAATTGTATCTATTGGCCAACACTTGCAACTTATAAACCAATTTCTATTTCAGATCCTGCCATTAGTAAAAACCGTCCACAAATAATAGGGCATTTATTCTACCCTTATTGACAACTAATGTTCCTTCCTTATTTAAATGAGCTTTTATCATTCAGATACGATGTCAATATAGATAGTACATAAAATAGGTGATACACGGGATCCTTGTTTCACTCCGTGTCTTATTTGAAAAAAAAAATAACTTTTTAGTGCCTCTAGTTAGCAACTGGTCTTTACAAACTTTCGTCTCATAATACTTAGGTCATTCAATAATCAAGGGAAATATTTGAATTAATAACAAATAAAACATTTTTGGAGCGGTCACATTATTGCAGTGCTTAGAAGTAATCTCCTCCACGCATGGGGGAGCCGACAGATGCTATCCACAGCATCTTGTTGTCCTAATATCAAACAGACTGCTCTACTTCTGGTATAATTGCCTGTCTGGTTCTAAAGCGAACTCCTCTAAGTGTTAATTTCATTTTTCCTTGCTAATTCAATACAAGTCCTACAACGATATTGTTCCACCAGTGCTCTAACAGCATTCGCATGCACATCATCACTTGCTGATTGCGGTCTGCAAGCTCCACGTCTTCCCTTCCTCTACGAAATGCATTCGCCCACCTAGCCACGGTACGATATGGTAAAGCGTGTCTACCACAAGCTTCCAATAATTCTGTATGACATTGTCGAGCATTGATACCTCTTGCAACTTGAATTTTAATGAAACATCTTTGCTCGTTCTTTTTTAATTTAATTTAATTATTTATTGTGCATATTCCAAAGTTTTACCATTTACAACTTTAGGCTACATTTATTGGTCTTTACCTAGTTGCTACCTTGGCTTACCTGACACCCTGGTCTTCTGCTCTGCCAGGTAGCTCTTAACCTCCATGCCTCCTTGATACTTAATTAGCCAATTCTTCCCCCTCATCTTCCTTTCTTATATTCTTTACATTTCTTACCCATTTTTCTTTTACTTTCTGCAAGAACACACCAATACTTCTTACCTTCTTTTCCTCCTTTCCTGTTAACATTTATATAGCTACTATCCTCTGCTCTACTTTCTCCCATTTTTCTTCCCTAAGCTTTTTTCTCCACATTGCAACATCCTCGCATTCTGTTACGTAGTATTCTATGCTTTCAGTTCCCCCACACAATCCACAAATTCCCTTTTCCCTAACTCTTATCCCTCTTAGAAATATTGTTCCTGTTCTCATCCAAGCTAACCCTTCTCTCTCTTGCCTATTGCAGTAATCTACATATGCTTCTCGTCCGCAATTTCTTTATATTTGCTTGTAAAATTGTAATGACTTCATATTTTCTAGACTTCCCAATATTTCTTGCCTTTCTATATCTTCTATTCTGCATTTGACTAATTTACCCACATCGCTTGTATTCCTTTCCTCTACTCTCCATATATCTCCCATTCCTATTTTTTCCATAATTCCTCCTATCTCTGCCCACCAACTATTTGAGTTCTCTAATCTTTGTTGCTGTCTCATACATAATTTCATAATTTCCCCTTCTTCTTTGGCCAAACACCTATTCCAAAATATTATTATTCTTTTCAATATTATTCCATTTCTTCTTGATTTTCCTATTAAACATTAGAGCCCTATATAAACTTACTAAAAATGCATTATTAAATAACATTTTGTCTTCTAATTCACAGTTAGAAAACATTAGATGCTCTTATTTTTCATTGTTATCAGCTTATATATTTACCGCTGATAGCACCAAATGCAGGCAGTGTTGCCACTAATTTTTGAATGACCCATGTATAAGCTCTTAACAATTTCTATTATTTGATTGGAGATACTTTTGTTTTCAAGTCCTTTATTTACTCTATCAAAGTGTGCTTCTCTATGAATAATGTTACTGTATTGTTATCCTTTATATTTGTATACTTATAATCCTTTATATCGCTATCCTTTGTTACAGTCCGTAGCACTTAAGGCCATGCTGAGGTTAGCACGCACTTAACCATGTAATATTAAATTTAGAATCAAACATCCGCTAAAAGCTCTTGAATAGCTCGTGGGAAGACCGAGCTGGTCTCGTAATTCCCAAATGGGATGACGGTGACTAGGCAAAATTGATGTACTTGCCGTGACTAGGCTATATATGGGACAATGATCTAGTCGTTAAACTGTGGAGAGAGGTTTCCGAGAAGTACTTAACAGCACCTGAGTCAGGAGCTGGCATTACCAATGATTCACTAAACCCAATAAAACTCAAAACACCAAAGAAGTACAAAGTGTATTGGAGAGTCTTCAACGGTTGTACGTAATGCAAGACACGAAAAAATACACACTATCTGTACAAAAACCTAAAGTGTTGAATTCTCTTGACCTTTTCTATTCATGCACAAACAATGTTTACAAATCGAGGGCTGTTCAATAAATAATGATCATAAAAATGTTTTGACAATGTAGCTTTACTCATCCTCATAATTTTGATGGTCCTTCTCAAAATAGTCTCCCCTGAATACAATGCACTTGTCCCAGCGTTTCTGCCAGTCTTCAAAGACATGCTGGACATCATTTTTTGAGAAATCTTTCAAAATCGCCTCCGCAGCCTTCACCACTGCTTCCGATGATGGATAATGCTTCCCGCGAAGGCGTTTCTCCAAGTTAGGGAATAGAAAAAGTCACATGGGGTTAAATCCGGACTATAGGGAGGGTGAGGGATGCACCTCACGTTGATTTTTGCAAGATATTCAGCAACACCATTGGCAATATGCGGCCGCGCATTATCGGGTACAGCATCCAACCTGCTAAACGGAAATGTGGTCTTCTGCGCCTTATGTGGACTTGCAATGTTTTCAGGATATCCCTGTAGTATTGTCCAGTTACTGATTTGTGTACAGGTACAACATGCTGATAAACCATTCCATGAATATCAAAGAATGAGATGAACATAAATTTCGCAGCAACTGTTTGATCTCAGCAGTGATTACGTTTGAAAGAAACTCCGGATCTTCCTCTAACATGCCTGGTTCTCACAGGCGGGAACCAGGAGTACCAACAGTGAAACTACTACGGCGCGTTTGTTTCACATTAAGTTAACAGAATATAATAACATTTAATTTTAGGGTGAAAAATTATGACTAAAAAAATTATGATCATTCTTTATTGAACAGCCCTCGTACTTCGCTTTCTTCTGGGGCAGCCAGACAGGTGAAAAGATGATTACATATTGTGAATTTGTGGCTTCGTGAAATAATAAAACGAAGTTACGAAACACAAAAACTACACTTTGTTCTCCTCGAAATACACTGTTCAACATTACAAAATTGCTAGAACCTCGAACTGTTTATTTTATCCAACTCTACATTCAACTGTCTGTCGCTACCGGTAACGATTGGTTCCGAAGTTTTCCGAATCTCCACAGGCTTCGGCTTCGCGAGTCTACCGCCAGGGCGACACTGCTCCCTCCTCAAGGCTGGTCGTCCCGAACAGCGCCTTCGTAGCGGGCCAGGCGATCCAGGTGTACCACCAACATCTTTCCTCGGGGCACCTTCTGGATGCGGTAGACCACGTCGTTAATCCTCTTCACCACACGGTACGGTCCTTGCCATGACTGCTGAAGCTTCGGGCAGCGTCCCTTGGTCCGGGTACAACCAGACCAGGTCACCTTGCTGGAACCCTTGGCTGTTGGCTTGCCTGTCGTATCGGGTTTTCATGCGGTCGCTCGCCTTCTGGATGTTCTGGCGAGCCATCTCGTGCATGTCGTGGAGGTGATCCACCAGGTTCTCCACATCCCTCAAGAGTGGCCCCAAGTCTGCGTGCGCCAGCTGCTCCCTCCTCAGGCCCTCGCTATCCCAGCCATCCGCAGGCACTGCCGTGACTACTCGAACTGCTGCGGCACGCTCCTTCCCCTCCACTCTTGTGCATTGGCCGCACCCTTCTGGACAGGGTCTTCGGGACATAGCGTCCGCGTTACCGCGACTCTTCCCTCTGCGATGTTCCGAGGTGAAGTCGTACTCCTGCAGCCTCTGAACCCCACCTGCTGTCTGGCCTTCCGGTCGCGCCGTCACTATCACTTCGCTCCTCGCGGGGACAACCACGTCTTCGCTCAGACGACCCTGCAAATTCCAAGGCGCTCTTCTGGTTGACGGAGTATAACCTCTTCTCCGTCGAGCCTCAGGACCTTCCTGCCTACGTCGACCGTCGCCTCGTGGCTCCTGAGGGCATCCAGTCCCAGAATCACCTCCTCAGCCACCTTCGCGACGAACACCCACAGACGCACGGCACTCCGTCCCAATGTCAGCTCCAGCAGGGCCTCCTTCTCCACAGGCATGGTGTCGCCCGATGCCGTCACAAGCTCGTATGGTCGGCTCGGTATCCTCGTCGGCAAACCCTTCACCACGTCAGGTCTGATGATGGTCACGGCCGCCCCGGTGTCCACCAGCACGCGGCACGGCTTTCCTCTTACCCAGCCGTCCGCGATGAGGTTGTCAACCATCCGCCGGCTGACGGCGCGGATTGTCACTCGAGGGGATGGTGGTAATGGTGCCGACGTACCCCTCTCCACGCCGGGCCTTACTCGTTTTCCGGCTGCTCTTCCTGGTGTGGGCAGTCTCTCCGCAGGTGTCCGGGCTGTCCACACCCCCAACACAGGCCACTAGGTGTTCGCCGGCGTCCCTCAGCTGGTCTTCTGTCTCCGGCGTAGCAGACACTACTCGTTCTGGACGTCGGGATAGATGCTACCTTGGCCGCCTCCATTCTTAATGCCGCTGTCAGCGCCTCGTGGATAGTTTTATAATCGCCGAGCATTAGGCGCTGACGAATCTCCGTGTCCCGTACCCCGTCGACAAAGTTGTAGGCGGCTTCCCGGGATACGAACTCCAGTGGCAGGTCAACCAAGGCCTTGCTAGCTAGCTGCTCAATCGCTATGGCTAACTCCTGCAGCGTCTCCCCCGGCTGCTGTGACCTTGCCTTTTTTTGACTGCGGTACGCTGCGGCTAAGCGGTGGTTCCTGAAACGATTCTCCAGGGCCTCCCAGATGTCCTTGGGCGCCGCCGTCGTCTGCACCGCGTTTAGGATTTCCGCGGCCCGTCCCTGGAGGCTGGCTATTAACTGTGTGGCCTCCTCCTCCGGTGGCCATCTGTTGTGCTTGGCCACTGTGTCGAACTGGCGGCGGAAGACCTCGAATGTTGACGCGCCGTCATATTTCGGAGGTTAGACGCGCGCCGATGTTGTGTCGCGTCCCGGTGCGTCAGCCTTCAAATCCTTCAGTCTCCTGCCGACGACGTCCTCCACCATGGCGTTCAGGGACTTGACGCTGCTGTCGGCCTTTCCCTCCAGGTTGTTTACGCGGTTCGCGAGGTCTTCTACGTCTTCAACCATGGCGTTCAGGGACTTGGCGTTATTGTCGGTTTTTTCCTCTAGGTCATTGAAGCGGTTCGCCAGGTCCTCGACGCGCTCGTCCACTTGGCCCATCCGCTTGCCCAGCTCCATCACGTCATCCCTCACGCCGGCCAACTGTTCCTCAAATTTGGCGGCGAGGACCTCGTTCGCCTCCTTCCTTTCCGTGGCCAGACTGTCGTTCGCTGCCTTCATTTCTGTGGTCAATTCGGTCTTTATTTCTTTCAACTCTGCGGCCAGGTTGTTATTTGGCGCTTCTGTTTTTGTTGTTAACTCGTTCATCTTCGCGGCCAAGTTGTTATTTGCCGCTTCCGACTTCGCTGTTAATTCGTTCATCTTCTGCAAAAGCATTTCCAATGCCGATTCCATGGCCATAATCTTCGGTGATGTTGTTATCCCGCTTCCTGACACCAGTTGTGACTTTGTGGGTTCGTGAAATAATAAAACGAAGTTACGAAACACAAAAACTACACTTTATTCTCCTCGAAATACGCTGTTCAACATTACAAAATTGCTAGAACCTCGAACTGTTTATTTTTCCAAAAACTACTCTCAACTGTGTAGAAGAAACGTAACTACTTAACTTCATTATTAAGCTGTATTGATCTTTGCTTCTTAATTTGATGGATTTCCATGTTTAAGGCCGGTTTCCAGTTCAGCTCCTCTTGAAATAAAAAAAGTATGAAGAAAAGGTTAGAAAAATGTATGGAAATACAGTGATGGTCAAATATTTGTTAACAGCACAACTGGTCACTAAGTGATGTCTCTGAAGTTGCATTCACAAGATAAAAGAAAAAATGAGAAAGTTTGGGAAACAAATTACAAGGAATGTCTCAGAAATGGTTCACTACATAAAAATAGTATATTCTGTATAAGTTTTCGTTTTAACGATATCTAATGTTGTAAGATTTCGTCCATCAGCTACGGTTAAGAGTTGTTCAAAAGTCATGGAAAATGAAGAGAACTTCTGAGGACGTTGCCAAAATAATTGCAGATATACGAAAATATCTTACATATGGCACAACCAGATATTTATTACAGAAAATTAAATGTATTTTTATTTAGGCATAAATAATATAACATTATCTGATAAAATATTATTTAATACAGAACATAACAAAAATTTATAGACTGGATTAAGCATTATAATTTATTCTATTTTATCTATAAATCATTTAATATATAATTTATTAAATATGTGTTTTAATTGTACTGATTACACATTAAGAAATTATAAAATTGATAATTACATAAAACATAAAAGTTGTAATTGTTTTTCACAAAAATTTGCTGTTTTAATAGGTTAATTTATATGCCAAAAATATATGAACTATTATGTGTTCACCGCAGAATTTATGGAACTTTCTCCATATGTATTTCCGGTTGTTTAGCGTGTTCTCAGGTTTTGTCTCGTGAATTATTTTATCAATTTCAGAGAGAGAAATATCACCAAACCTTCAGCCATTTTGACATTTGAAACTCGCGCTAAGAGTCGTTGATCCGGTCCTTTGCCTGTTCCTAAACATGCAGAATATGTTGTTATCGTGTCTGGGAGTTCATTAACAAAATAGTTGAGTATGATTTCATGAATCTGATTGGTGGACTTTAACACGGTCAATATAAGATGACGTCATATGAGGGAAACATTATTTATTATTATAATATTATTATTATAATTTAATTGTTCAGATTGCGATCAGGTTTACATTGGAAGGACCAAACGTATTACTCGACAGAGCGTTGATGCCTATCGACCTTCAGCTGACCAGCGCTGTGATGTTCCCTTATCAGGTCTTATCTGGTCGATTAGAAGAGTGAAATATTAGTAAGTTGATGTATAGTAAGTTATGAAACACAAATAGAGCGATTGGAAGCTGCGTGTGTATATATATGATATGAGACTGGCGCCTGTGATGTATGACACGTTGCTATCCAGAAGACATGATTATATCTGAACTGGACTCGCCGTGTATGTGCCATAAGCTGAGGTAAACATCTCTGTGTTGCGAATTTTTTCCAAACCGTCTTCTCGCATTATGATATAGTAATTTAGAAACCAGTATGAAGGAAAATTAGTTATATTGAACTATTAGGTATAAACAGGCTGATAAATCGGCCGTTTTCAAATATTTTAGGTCATTTAACTATGAAATAAATCCATAATTTAATTTATTAAAGCAATTAAATGGTCCGATAGATTTAATGCTTTGAATATACAGTGTGATCCATATGAACCTGAACCATTTCAATAGGTCATAACGTTTGAACCAACAATAGGACACACGTCCAACTTTGGGAGAATATAATACAAAATTGGGAGATTACGTTACACTATTTATATCTCAGAGAAAATGTTGGGAGTGTCCTCCACCAGCATCTATACATGTTTGTACTCGTCTCACCATATTCTCTGAAGTTTTACGGAGTGTATCCTCGCCATTGTTACTTATTTCGGTTCGAATGGATTCCTAGATAATATCAATTGTCCGTGGCCTATTCCTTACACTCTATTTTTAGATATCCCTACAAGAAAAAATTCCCTGAGGTCAGACCAGGGGTTCTGGGGGTCAACATAACTTTTGATATTATTCGATTATGAAATAAGTTGGTTATAAGTCCCATGGTGTTATTAGATGTATGGCACGTAGCTCCATCTTGCTGGAAATAACCTTCTCTCAATTCGATATCATCTCCGTAAAACTTCAGAGAATATGGTGAGACGAGTGCAGTCATGTATAGATGTTGGTGGAGGACACTTCCAACATTTTCTCTGAAATATAAATAGTGTAATGTTATCTCCCAATTGTGTATTATATTTTCCCAAAGTTGCACGTGAGTCCTATAATTGGTTAAAAAATTATGACCTATTGAACTGGTTCAGATTTATATGGATCGCTATATATATATATATATATATATATATATATTAAAAAGTAGAAATCGCGTCATGAATTTCGTCATAACGCCAATCGATTCTGTCTTTAAATTTATTTAACTCTCAGAGTTTGGTAATAAATAAAGAAAACATTACGACATCTCGCGATCGTAACGATGATGATGTCAACAAAGTTTACGAAACTTGTTTCTTTAATTCTGAGGAAATTTTCATCAGTTTTCTTAAAAGTAAGTGAAGTTATGCAACAAATAATTATTTTAATGCAGAAGATATGGTTTTCCAATAAAAGCGATTTGGAGATTTCAAAAAAAATATACTTTTTAGGCCGCTGAGTTAAGAAACAACATTTATGATCTCTATTGAATTTAAATACTTTTACAGATGTCCTAGAAGTATATAGTTGCATATACCAAGATGTTTGCCGAATGTCTTTAACAGTTGTAAATAGCTGAGTTAGCAGCTCATTGTGAAAGCTCCTGTTCTCAATTCCCACTCGCTTGCAGAACCAGACCAACCACAAATCATTACCCACTCTTGTCCCGCTCCCTCCCTTGGCCGGATTTCGACAAGGAAACGTGTTCCTACGTCACTGTTCGCTCTCATGTAAATTACTGTTGTTGTGTTTCGGTGATCCCTCTCTCAGAGGAGGAACATCCTCATGTCACCGTCTATTTCTGGGAAAAGAAACAACAAACAGCCTTTGGAATTGATACATCAGTTGACATGAGTGTAAGGAAGGAAAATAGTATGAAATAGGGGCGAGAAGGAGAAAAGAAAGGTGATGACAGGATCGTGGGGAAAACAAAAGGCCGGGAAAAACACCGCCAGATTCATCTTTGTCCACTAAAAACTCACATATGATAATTCACTTTATTTAATTTACAGCCTCCAACGTTAAGTCATCTTGAACGATGAATGAAATGATGTTCAAACGAGCCCAGGGTACATAGAGCTTAGAGTTACGAAACATCAATATTTCAAGATAAGGGAAAAACCACAACGTTTAGTCATATCGGACGATGAATGAAATTGTGTTCATATGAGTACAGGGTACATAGAGCTCAGAGTAACATTCAGCTTTCAGGATAAGGCAGAGTCTCCAACCCTAGGTCACGTCGGACGATGAATGAAATGATGTTCAAATGAGTCCAGGGTCCATAGAAGTTAGAGTTACCAGACATTCATCTTTCAGGATAAGGGAAAACCTCCAACGTTAAGTCATATCGGGCGTTTAATGAAATGATGTTCAAATGAGCCAAGGGTCCATAGACCTTAGAGTTACCAGACATTCATCTTTCAGGATAAGTGAAAACCTCCAACGTTAAGTCACATCGGACGTTTAATGAAATGATGTTCAAATGAGCCAAGGATCCATAGACCTTAGAGTTACCAGACATTCATCTTTCAGGATAAGTGAAAACCTCCAACGTTAAGTCATAACGGACGTTTAATGAAATGATGTTCAAATGAGCCAAGGATCCATAGACCTTAGAGTTACCAGACATTCATCTTTCAGGATAAGTGAAAACCTCCAACGTTAAGTCATAACGGACGTTTAATGAAATGATGTTCAAATGAGCCAAGGATCCATAGACCTTAGAGTTACCAGACATTCATCTTTCAGGATAAGGGAAAACCTCCAACGTTAAGTCACATCGGACGTTTAATGAAATGATGTTCAAATGAGCCAAGGATCCATAGACCTTAGAGTTACCAGACATTCATCTTTCAGGATAAGTGAAAACCTCCAACGTTAAGTCATATCGGACGTTTAATGAAATGATGTTCAAATGAGCCAAGGATCCATAGACCTTAGAGTTACCAGACATTCATCTTTCAGGATAAGTGAAAACCTCCAACGTTAAGTCATAACGGACGTTTAATGAAATGATGTTCAAATGAGCCAAGGATCCATAGACCTTAGAGTTACCAGACATTCATCTTTCAGGATAAGTGAAAACCTCCAATGTTAAGTCATATCGGACGTTTAATGAAATGATGTTCAAATGAGCCAAGGATCCATAGACCTTAGAGTTACCAGACATTCATCTTTCAGGATAAGTGAAAACCTCCAACGTTAAGTCATAACGGACGTTTAATGAAATGATGTTCAAATGAGCCAAGGATCCATAGACCTTAGAGTTACCAGACATTCATCTTTCAGGATAAGTGAAAACCTCCAACGTTAAGTCATAACGGACGTTTAATGAAATGATGTTCAAATGAGCCAAGGATCCATAGACCTTAGAGTTACCAGACATTCATCTTTCAGGATAAGGGAAAACCTCCAACGTTAAGTCACATCGGACGTTTAATGAAATGATGTTCAAATGAGCCAAGGATCCATAGACCTTAGAGTTACCAGACATTCATCTTTCAGGATAAGTGAAAACCTCCAACGTTAAGTCATATCGGACGTTTAATGAAATGATGTTCAAATGAGCCAAGGATCCATAGACCTTAGAGTTACCAGACATTCATCTTTCAGGATAAGTGAAAACCTCCAACGTTAAGTCATATCGGACGTTTAATGAAATGATGTTCAAATGAGCCAAGGGTCCATAGACCTTAGAGTTACCAGACATTCATCTTTCAGGATAAGGGAAAACCTCCAACGTTAAGTCATATCGGACGTTTAATGAAATGATGTTCAAATGAGCCAAGGATCCATAGACCTTAGAGTTACCAGACATTCATCTTTCAGGATAAGTGAAAACCTCCAACGTTAAGTCATATCGGACGATGAATGAAATGATGTTCAAATGAGCCAAGGATCCATAGACCTTAGAGTTACCAGACATTCGTCTTTCAGGATAAGTGAAAACCTCCAACGTTAAGTCATATCGGACGTTTAATGAAATGATGTTCAAACGTGCCAAGGGTCCATAGACCTTAGAGTTACCAGACATTCATCTTTCAGGATAAGGGAAAACCTCCAACGTTAAGTCATATCGGACGTTTAATGAAATGATGTTCAAACGTGCCAAGGGTCCATAGACCTTAGAGTTACCAGACATTCATCTTTCAGGATAAGTGAAAACCTCCAACGTTAAGTCATATCGGACGTTTAATGAAATGATGTTCAAACGTGCCAAGGGTCCATACACCTTAGAGTTACCAGACATTCATCTTTCAGGATAAGTGAAAACCTCCAACGTTAAGTCATATCGGACGTTTAATGAAATGATGTTCAAACGTGCCAAGGGTCCATACACCTTAGAGTTACCAGACATTCATCTTTCAGGATAAGGGAAAACCTCCAACGTTAAGTCATATCGGACGTTTAATGAAATGATGTTCAAACGAGCCAAGGGTCCATAGACCTTAGAGTTACCAGACATTCATCTTTCAGGATAAGTGAAAACCTCCAACGTTAAGTCATATCGGACGTTTAATGAAATGATGTTCAAATGAGCCAAGGGTCCATAGACCTTAGAGTTACCAGACATTCATCTTTCAGGATAAGTGAAAACCTCCAACGTTAAGTCATAACGGACGTTTAATGAAATGATGTTCAAACGAGCCAAGGGTCCATAGACCTTAGAGTTACTAGACATTCATCTTTCAGGATAAGGGAAAACCTCCAACGTTAAGTCATATCGGACGTTTAATGAAATGATGTTCAAACGAGCCAAGGGTCCATAGACCTTAGAGTTACCAGACATTCATCTTTCAGGATAAGTGAAAACCTCCAACGTTAAGTCATAACGGACGTTTAATGAAATGATGTTCAAACGAGCCAAGGATCCATAGACCTTAGAGTTACTAGACATTCATCTTTCAGGATAAGGGAAAACCTCCAACGTTAAGTCATATCGGACGTTTAATGAAATGATGTTCAAACGAGCCAAGGGTCCATAGACCTTAGAGTTACCAGACATTCATCTCTCAGGATAAGTGAAAACCTCCAACGTTAAGTCATAACGGACGTTTAATGAAATGATGTTCAAACGAGCCAAGGATCCATAGACCTTAGAGTTACTAGACATTCATCTTTCAGGATAAGTGAAAACCTCCAACGTTAAGTCATATCGGACGTTTAATGAAATGATGTTCAAACGAGCCAAGGATCCATAGACCTTAGAGTTACCAGACATTCATCTTTCAGGATAAGGGAAAACCTCCAACGTTAAGTCATATCGGACGTTTAATGAAATGATGTTCAAATGAGCCAAGGGTCCATAGACCTTAGAGTTACCAGACATTCATCTTTCAGGATAAGGGAAAACCTCCAACGTTAAGTCATATCGGACGTTTAATGAAATGATGTTCAAACGAGCCAAGGATCCATAGACCTTAGAGTTACCAGACATTCATCTTTCAGGATAAGGGAAAACCTCCAACGTTAAGTCATATCGGACGTTTAATGAAATGATGTTCAAATGAGCCAAGGATCCATAGACCTTAGAGTTACCAGACATTCATCTTTCAGGATAAGGGAAAACCTCCAACGTTAAGTCATATCGGACGTTTAATGAAATGATGTTCAAATGAGCCAAGGGTCCATAGACCTTAGAGTTACCGGACATTCATCTTTCAGGTTAAGGGAAAACCTCCAACGTTAAGTCATATCGGACGTTTAATGAAATGATGTTCAAACGAGCCAAGGGTCCATAGACCTTAGAGTTACCAGACATTCATGCTTCAGGATAAGGGAAAACCTCCAACGTTAAGTCATATCGGACGTTTAATGAAATGATGTTCAAACGAGCCAAGGACCCATAGACTTTAGAGTTACCAGACATTCATCTTTCAGGATAAGGGAAAACCTCCAACGTTAAGTCATATCGGACGTTTAATGAAATGATGTTCAAATGAGCCAAGGGTCCATAGACCTTAGAGTTACCGGACATTCATCTTTCAGGATAAGTGAAAACCTCCAACGTTAAGTCATATCGGACGTTTAATGAAATGATGTTCAAATGAGCCAAGGGTCCATAGACCTTAGAGTTACCATCCATCTTTCAGGATAAGGGAAAACCTCCAACGTTAAGTCATAACGGACGTTTAATGAAATGATGTTCAAATGAGCCAAGGGTCCATAGACCTTAGAGTTACCGGACATTCATCTTTCAGGATAAGTGAAAACCTCCAACGTTAAGTCATAACGGACGTTTAATGAAATGATGTTCAAATGAGCCAAGGGTCCATAGACCTTAGAGTTACCGGACATTCATCTTTCAGGATAAGTGAAAACCTCCAACGTTAAGTCATAACGGACGTTTAATGAAATGATGTTCAAATGAGCCAAGGGTCCATAGACCTTAGAGTTACCAGACATTCATCTTTCAGGATAAGTGAAAACCTCCAACGTTAAGTCATATCGGACGTTTAATGAAATGATGTTCAAATGAGCCAAGGATCCATATACCTTAGAGTTACCGGACATTCATCTTTCAGGATAAGGGAAAACCTCCAACGTTAAGTCATAACGGACGTTTAATGAAATGATGTTCAAACGTGCCAAGGGTCCATAGACCTTAGAGTTACCATCCATCTTTCAGGATAAGTGAAAACCTCCAACGTTAAGTCATATCGGACGTTTAATGAAATGATGTTCAAATGAGCCAAGGATCCATACACCTTAGAGTTACCGGACATTCATCTTTCAGGATAAGGGAAAACCTCCAACGTTAAGTCATAACGGACGTTTAATGAAATGATGTTCAAACGTGCCAAGGGTCCATAGACCTTAGAGTTACCGGACATTCATCTTTCAGGATAAGGGAAAACCTCCAACGTTAAGTCATATCGGACGTTTAATGAAATGATGTTCAAATGAGCCAAGGGTCCATAGACCTTAGAGTTACCATCCATCTTTCAGGATAAGGGAAAACCTCCAACGTTAAGTCATAACGGACGTTTAATGAAATGATGTTCAAACGTGCCAAGGGTCCATAGACCTTAGAGTTACCATCCATCTTTCAGGATAAGGGAAAACCTCCAACGTTAAGTCATATCGGACGATGAATGAAATGATGTTCAAATGAGCCAAGGGTCCATAGACCTTAGAGTTACCATCCATCTTTCAGGATAAGGGAAAACCTCCAACGTTAAGTCATATCGGACGTTTCATGAAATGATGTTCAAACGAGCCAAGGGTCCATAGACCTTAGAGTTACCATCCATCTTTCAGGATAAGGGAAAACCTCCAACGTTAAGTCATATCGGACGATGAATGAAATGATGTTCAAATGAGCCAAGGATCCATAGACCTTAGAGTTACCGGACATTCATCTTTCAGGATAAGTGAAAACCTCCAACGTTAAGTCATATCGGACGTTTAATGAAATGATGTTCAAATGAGCCAAGGGTCCATAGACCTTAGAGTTACCGGACATTCATCTTTCAGGATAAGTGAAAACCTCCAACGTTAAGTCATATCGGACGTTTAATGAAATGATGTTCAAACGAGCCAAGGGTCCATAGACCTTAGAGTTACCAGACATTCATCTTTCAGGATAAGTGAAAACCTCCAACGTTAAGTCATATCGGACGTTTAATGAAATGATGTTCAAATGAGCCAAGGGTCCATAGACCTTAGAGTTACCGGACATTCATCTTTCAGGATAAGTGAAAACCTCCAACGTTAAGTCATATCGGACGTTTAATGAAATGATGTTCAAATGAGCCAAGGGTCCATAGACCTTAGAGTTACCGGACATTCATCTTTCAGGATAAGTGAAAACCTCCAACGTTAAGTCATATCGGACGTTTAATGAAATGATGTTCAAACGAGCCAAGGGTCCATAGACCTTAGAGTTACCAGACATTCATCTTTCAGGATAAGTGAAAACCTCCAACGTTAAGTCATATCGGACGTTTAATGAAATGATGTTCAAATGAGCCAAGGATCCATAGACCTTAGAGTTACCGGACATTCATCTTTCAGGATAAGTGAAAACCTCCAACGTTAAGTCATATCGGACGTTTAATGAAATGATGTTCAAACGAGCCAAGGGTCCATAGACCTTAGAGTTACCGGACATTCATCTTTCAGGATAAGGGAAAACCTCCAACGTTAAGTCATATCGGACGTTTAATGAAATGATGTTCAAATGAGCCAAGGATCCATAGACCTTAGAGTTACCAGACATTCATCTTTCAGGATAAGTGAAAACCTCCAACGTTAAGTCATATCGGACGTTTAATGAAATGATGTTCAAATGAGCCAAGGGTCCATAGACCTTAGAGTTACCGGACATTCATCTTTCAGGATAAGTGAAAACCTCCAACGTTAAGTCATATCGGACGTTTAATGAAATGATGTTCAAATGAGCCAAGGGTCCATAGACCTTAGAGTTACCAGACATTCATCTTTCAGGATAAGGGAAAACCTCCAACGTTAAGTCATATCGGACGTTTAATGAAATGATGTTCAAATGAGCCAAGGGTCCATACACCTTAGAGTTACCGGACATTCATCTTTCAGGATAAGTGAAAACCTCCAACGTTAAGTCATATCGGACGTTTAATGAAATGATGTTCAAATGAGCCAAGGATCCATAGACCTTAGAGTTACCAGACATTCATCTTTCAGGATAAGGGAAAACCTCCAACGTTAAGTCATATCGGACGTTTAATGAAATGATGTTCAAACGAGCCAAGGGTCCATAGACCTTAGAGTTACCAGACATTCATCTTTCAGGATAAGTGAAAACCCCCAACGTTAAGTCATATCGGACGTTTAATGAAATGATGTTCAAACGAGCCAAGGGTCCATAGACCTTAGAGTTACCAGACATTCATCTTTCAGGATAAGGGAAAACCTCCAACGTTAAGTCATATCGGACGATGAATGAAATGATGTTCAAATGAGCCAAGGGTCCATAGACCTTAGAGTTACCAGACATTCATCTTTCAGGATAAGTGAAAACCTCCAACGTTAAGTCATAACGGACGTTTAATGAAATGATGTTCAAATGAGCCAAGGATCCATAGACCTTAGAGTTACCGGACATTCATCTTTCAGGATAAGTGAAAACCTCCAACGTTAAGTCATAACGGACGTTTAATGAAATGATGTTCAAATGAGCCAAGGGTCCATAGACCTTAGAGTTACCAGACATTCATCTTTCAGGATAAGTGAAAACCTCCAACGTTAAGTCATAACGGACGTTTAATGAAATGATGTTCAAACGAGCCAAGGGTCCATAGACCTTAGAGTTACTAGACATTCATCTTTCAGGATAAGGGAAAACCTCCAACGTTAAGTCATATCGGACGTTTAATGAAATGATGTTCAAACGAGCCAAGGGTCCATAGACCTTAGAGTTACCAGACATTCATCTTTCAGGATAAGTGAAAACCTCCAACGTTAAGTCATAACGGACGTTTAATGAAATGATGTTCAAACGAGCCAAGGATCCATAGACCTTAGAGTTACTAGACATTCATCTTTCAGGATAAGGGAAAACCTCCAACGTTAAGTCATATCGGACGTTTAATGAAATGATGTTCAAACGAGCCAAGGGTCCATAGACCTTAGAGTTACCAGACATTCATCTCTCAGGATAAGTGAAAACCTCCAACGTTAAGTCATAACGGACGTTTAATGAAATGATGTTCAAACGAGCCAAGGATCCATAGACCTTAGAGTTACTAGACATTCATCTTTCAGGATAAGTGAAAACCTCCAACGTTAAGTCATATCGGACGTTTAATGAAATGATGTTCAAACGAGCCAAGGATCCATAGACCTTAGAGTTACCAGACATTCATCTTTCAGGATAAGGGAAAACCTCCAACGTTAAGTCATATCGGACGTTTAATGAAATGATGTTCAAATGAGCCAAGGGTCCATAGACCTTAGAGTTACCAGACATTCATCTTTCAGGATAAGGGAAAACCTCCAACGTTAAGTCATATCGGACGTTTAATGAAATGATGTTCAAACGAGCCAAGGATCCATAGACCTTAGAGTTACCAGACATTCATCTTTCAGGATAAGGGAAAACCTCCAACGTTAAGTCATATCGGACGTTTAATGAAATGATGTTCAAATGAGCCAAGGATCCATAGACCTTAGAGTTACCAGACATTCATCTTTCAGGATAAGGGAAAACCTCCAACGTTAAGTCATATCGGACGTTTAATGAAATGATGTTCAAATGAGCCAAGGGTCCATAGACCTTAGAGTTACCGGACATTCATCTTTCAGGTTAAGGGAAAACCTCCAACGTTAAGTCATATCGGACGTTTAATGAAATGATGTTCAAACGAGCCAAGGGTCCATAGACCTTAGAGTTACCAGACATTCATGCTTCAGGATAAGGGAAAACCTCCAACGTTAAGTCATATCGGACGTTTAATGAAATGATGTTCAAACGAGCCAAGGACCCATAGACTTTAGAGTTACCAGACATTCATCTTTCAGGATAAGGGAAAACCTCCAACGTTAAGTCATATCGGACGTTTAATGAAATGATGTTCAAATGAGCCAAGGGTCCATAGACCTTAGAGTTACCGGACATTCATCTTTCAGGATAAGTGAAAACCTCCAACGTTAAGTCATATCGGACGTTTAATGAAATGATGTTCAAATGAGCCAAGGGTCCATAGACCTTAGAGTTACCATCCATCTTTCAGGATAAGGGAAAACCTCCAACGTTAAGTCATAACGGACGTTTAATGAAATGATGTTCAAATGAGCCAAGGGTCCATAGACCTTAGAGTTACCGGACATTCATCTTTCAGGATAAGTGAAAACCTCCAACGTTAAGTCATAACGGACGTTTAATGAAATGATGTTCAAATGAGCCAAGGGTCCATAGACCTTAGAGTTACCGGACATTCATCTTTCAGGATAAGTGAAAACCTCCAACGTTAAGTCATAACGGACGTTTAATGAAATGATGTTCAAATGAGCCAAGGGTCCATAGACCTTAGAGTTACCAGACATTCATCTTTCAGGATAAGTGAAAACCTCCAACGTTAAGTCATATCGGACGTTTAATGAAATGATGTTCAAATGAGCCAAGGATCCATATACCTTAGAGTTACCGGACATTCATCTTTCAGGATAAGGGAAAACCTCCAACGTTAAGTCATAACGGACGTTTAATGAAATGATGTTCAAACGTGCCAAGGGTCCATAGACCTTAGAGTTACCATCCATCTTTCAGGATAAGTGAAAACCTCCAACGTTAAGTCATATCGGACGTTTAATGAAATGATGTTCAAATGAGCCAAGGATCCATACACCTTAGAGTTACCGGACATTCATCTTTCAGGATAAGGGAAAACCTCCAACGTTAAGTCATAACGGACGTTTAATGAAATGATGTTCAAACGTGCCAAGGGTCCATAGACCTTAGAGTTACCGGACATTCATCTTTCAGGATAAGGGAAAACCTCCAACGTTAAGTCATATCGGACGTTGAATGAAATGATGTTCAAATGAGCCAAGGGTCCATAGACCTTAGAGTTACCATCCATCTTTCAGGATAAGGGAAAACCTCCAACGTTAAGTCATAACGGACGTTTAATGAAATGATGTTCAAACGTGCCAAGGGTCCATAGACCTTAGAGTTACCATCCATCTTTCAGGATAAGGGAAAACCTCCAACGTTAAGTCATATCGGACGATGAATGAAATGATGTTCAAATGAGCCAAGGGTCCATAGACCTTAGAGTTACCATCCATCTTTCAGGATAAGGGAAAACCTCCAACGTTAAGTCATATCGGACGTTTCATGAAATGATGTTCAAACGAGCCAAGGGTCCATAGACCTTAGAGTTACCATCCATCTTTCAGGATAAGGGAAAACCTCCAACGTTAAGTCATATCGGACGATGAATGAAATGATGTTCAAATGAGCCAAGGATCCATAGACCTTAGAGTTACCGGACATTCATCTTTCAGGATAAGTGAAAACCTCCAACGTTAAGTCATATCGGACGTTTAATGAAATGATGTTCAAATGAGCCAAGGGTCCATAGACCTTAGAGTTACCGGACATTCATCTTTCAGGATAAGTGAAAACCTCCAACGTTAAGTCATATCGGACGTTTAATGAAATGATGTTCAAATGAGCCAAGGATCCATAGACCTTAGAGTTACCGGACATTCATCTTTCAGGATAAGGGAAAACCTCCAACGTTAAGTCATAACGGACGTTTAATGAAATGATGTTCAAATGAGCCAAGGATCCATAGACCTTAGAGTTACCGGACATTCATCTTTCAGGATAAGTGAAAACCTCCAACGTTAAGTCATATCGGACGTTTAATGAAATGATGTTCAAACGAGCCAAGGGTCCATAGACCTTAGAGTTACCAGACATTCATCTTTCAGGATAAGTGAAAACCTCCAACGTTAAGTCATATCGGACGTTTAATGAAATGATGTTCAAATGAGCCAAGGGTCCATAGACCTTAGAGTTACCGGACATTCATCTTTCAGGATAAGTGAAAACCTCCAACGTTAAGTCATATCGGACGTTTAATGAAATGATGTTCAAATGAGCCAAGGGTCCATAGACCTTAGAGTTACCGGACATTCATCTTTCAGGATAAGTGAAAACCTCCAACGTTAAGTCATATCGGACGTTTAATGAAATGATGTTCAAACGAGCCAAGGGTCCATAGACCTTAGAGTTACCAGACATTCATCTTTCAGGATAAGTGAAAACCTCCAACGTTAAGTCATATCGGACGTTTAATGAAATGATGTTCAAATGAGCCAAGGATCCATAGACCTTAGAGTTACCGGACATTCATCTTTCAGGATAAGTGAAAACCTCCAACGTTAAGTCATATCGGACGTTTAATGAAATGATGTTCAAACGAGCCAAGGGTCCATAGACCTTAGAGTTACCGGACATTCATCTTTCAGGATAAGGGAAAACCTCCAACGTTAAGTCATATCGGACGTTTAATGAAATGATGTTCAAATGAGCCAAGGATCCATAGACCTTAGAGTTACCAGACATTCATCTTTCAGGATAAGTGAAAACCTCCAACGTTAAGTCATATCGGACGTTTAATGAAATGATGTTCAAATGAGCCAAGGGTCCATAGACCTTAGAGTTACCGGACATTCATCTTTCAGGATAAGTGAAAACCTCCAACGTTAAGTCATATCGGACGTTTAATGAAATGATGTTCAAATGAGCCAAGGGTCCATAGACCTTAGAGTTACCAGACATTCATCTTTCAGGATAAGGGAAAACCTCCAACGTTAAGTCATATCGGACGTTTAATGAAATGATGTTCAAATGAGCCAAGGGTCCATACACCTTAGAGTTACCGGACATTCATCTTTCAGGATAAGTGAAAACCTCCAACGTTAAGTCATATCGGACGTTTAATGAAATGATGTTCAAATGAGCCAAGGATCCATAGACCTTAGAGTTACCAGACATTCATCTTTCAGGATAAGGGAAAACCTCCAACGTTAAGTCATATCGGACGTTTAATGAAATGATGTTCAAACGAGCCAAGGGTCCATAGACCTTAGAGTTACCAGACATTCATCTTTCAGGATAAGTGAAAACCCCCAACGTTAAGTCATATCGGACGATGAATGAAATGATGTTCAAATGAGCCAAGGGTCCATAGACCTTAGAGTTACCAGACATTCATCTTTCAGGATAAGTGAAAACCTCCAACGTTAAGTCATAACGGACGTTTAATGAAATGATGTTCAAATGAGCCAAGGATCCATAGACCTTAGAGTTACCGGACATTCATCTTTCAGGATAAGTGAAAACCTCCAACGTTAAGTCATAACGGACGTTTAATGAAATGATGTTCAAATGAGCCAAGGGTCCATACACCTTAGAGTTACCGGACATTCATCTTTCAGGATAAGTGAAAACCTCCAACGTTAAGTCATATCGGACGTTGAATGAAATGATGTTCAAACGAGCCAAGGATCCATAGACCTTAGAGTTACCAGACATTCATCTTTCAGGATAAGGGAAAACCTCCAACGTTAAGTCATAACGGACGTTTAATGAAATGATGTTCAAATGAGCCAAGGGTCCATAGACCTTAGAGTTACCAGACATTCATCTTTCAGGATAAGTGAAAACCTCCAACGTTAAGTCATAACGGACGTTTAATGAAATGATGTTCAAATGAGCCAAGGATCCATAGACCTTAGAGTTACCGGACATTCATCTTTCAGGATAAGTGAAAACCTCCAACGTTAAGTCATAACGGACGTTTAATGAAATGATGTTCAAATGAGCCAAGGGTCCATACACCTTAGAGTTACCGGACATTCATCTTTCAGGATAAGTGAAAACCTCCAACGTTAAGTCATATCGGACGTTGAATGAAATGATGTTCAAACGAGCCAAGGATCCATAGACCTTAGAGTTACCAGACATTCATCTTTCAGGATAAGGGAAAACCTCCAACGTTAAGTCATAACGGACGTTTAATGAAATGATGTTCAAATGAGCCAAGGATCCATAGACCTTAGAGTTACCGGACATTCATCTTTCAGGATAAGGGAAAACCTCCAACGTTAAGTCATATCGGACGTTTAATGAAATGATGTTCAAATGAGCCAAGGGTCCATAGACCTTAGAGTTACTAGACATTCATCTTTCAGGATAAGGGAAAACCTCCAACGTTAAGTCATAACGGACGTTTAATGAAATGATGTTCAAATGAGCCAAGGATCCATAGACCTTAGAGTTACCGGACATTCATCTTTCAGGATAAGGGAAAACCTCCAACGTTAAGTCATATCGGACGTTGAATGAAATGATGTTCAAACGAGCCAAGGATCCATAGACCTTAGAGTTACCAGACATTCATCTTTCAGGATAAGGGAAAACCTCCAACGTTAAGTCATAACGGACGTTTAATGAAATGATGTTCAAACGAGCCAAGGGTCCATAGACCTTAGAGTTACCGGACATTCATCTTTCAGGATAAGGGAAAACCTCCAACGTTAAGTCATATCGGACGTTTAATGAAATGATGTTCAAACGTGCCAAGGGTCCATACACCTTAGAGTTACCAGACATTCATCTTTCAGGTTAAGGGAAAACCTCCAACGTTAAGTCATAACGGACGTTTAATGAAATGATGTTCAAACGAGCCAAGGGTCCATAGACCTTAGAGTTACCGGACATTCATCTTTCAGGATAAGGGAAAACCTCCAACGTTAAGTCATATCGGACGTTTAATGAAATGATGTTCAAATGAGCCAAGGGTCCATAGACCTTAGAGTTACCAGACATTCATCTTTCAGGATAAGGGAAAACCTCCAACGTTAAGTCATAACGGACGTTTAATGAAATGATGTTCAAATGAGCCAAGGATCCATAGACCTTAGAGTTACCAGACATTCATCTTTCAGGATAAGGGAAAACCTCCAACGTTAAGTCACATCGGACGATGAATGAAATGATGTTCAAACGAGCCAAGGGTCCATAGACCTTAGAGTTACCAGACATTCATCTTTCAGGATAAGGGAAAACCTCCAACGTTAAGTCATAACGGACGTTTAATGAAATGATGTTCAAATGAGCCAAGGATCCATAGACCTTAGAGTTACCAGACATTCATCTTTCAGGATAAGTGAAAACCTCCAACGTTAAGTCATAACGGACGTTTAATGAAATGATGTTCAAATGAGCCAAGGATCCATAGACCTTAGAGTTACCAGACATTCATCTTTCAGGATAAGGGAAAACCTCCAACGTTAAGTCATAACGGACGTTTAATGAAATGATGTTCAAATGAGCCAAGGATCCATAGACCTTAGAGTTACCAGACATTCATCTTTCAGGATAAGGGAAAACCTCCAACGTTAAGTCACATCGGACGATGAATGAAATGATGTTCAAACGAGCCAAGGGTCCATAGACCTTAGAGTTACCAGACATTCATCTTTCAGGATAAGGGAAAACCTCCAACGTTAAGTCATAACGGACGTTTAATGAAATGATGTTCAAATGAGCCAAGGATCCATAGACCTTAGAGTTACCAGACATTCATCTTTCAGGATAAGTGAAAACCTCCAACGTTAAGTCATAACGGACGTTTAATGAAATGATGTTCAAATGAGCCAAGGATCCATAGACCTTAGAGTTACCAGACATTCATCTTTCAGGATAAGGGAAAACCTCCAACGTTAAGTCATAACGGACGTTTAATGAAATGATGTTCAAATGAGCCAAGGGTCCATAGACCTTAGAGTTACCAGACATTCATCTTTCAGGATAAGTGAAAACCTCCAACGTTAAGTCATAACGGACGTTTAATGAAATGATGTTCAAACGAGCCAAGGATCCATAGACCTTAGAGTTACCAGACATTCATCTTTCAGGATAAGGGAAAACCTCCAACGTTAAGTCATAACGGACGTTTAATGAAATGACGTTCAAATGAGTACAGGGTACATAGACCTTAGAGTTACCAGACATTCATCTTTCAGGATAAGGGAAAACCTCCAACGTTAAGTCATAACGGACGTTTAATGAAATGACGTTCAAATGAGTACAGGGTACATAGACCTTAGAGTTACCAGACATTCATCTTTCAGGATAAGGGAAAACCTCCAACGTTAAGTCATATCGGACGTTTAATGAAATGATGTTCAAATGAGCCAAGGGTCCATAGACCTTAGAGTTACCAGACATTCATCTTTCAGGATAAGGGAAAACCTCCAACGTGAAGTCATAACGGACGTTTAATGAAATGATGTTCAAATGAGCCAAGGGTCCATAGACCTTAGAGTTACCAGACATTCATCTTTCAGGATAAGGGAAAACCTCCAACGTTAAGTCATAACGGACGTTTAATGAAATGACGTTCAAATGAGTACAGGGTCCATAGACCTTAGAGTTACCAGACATTCATCTTTCAGGATAAGTGAAAACCTCCAACGTTAAGTCATATCGGACGTTTAATGAAATGATGTTCAAATGAGCCAAGGGTCCATAGACCTTAGAGTTACCAGACATTCATCTTTCAGGATAAGGGAAAACCTCCAACGTTAAGTCATAACGGACGTTTAATGAAATGATGTTCAAATGAGCCAAGGGTCCATAGACCTTAGAGTTACCAGACATTCATCTTTCAGGATAAGGGAAAACCTCCAACGTTAAGTCATAACGGACGTTTAATGAAATGATGTTCAAATGAGCCAAGGGTCCATAGACCTTAGAGTTACCAGACATTCATCTTTCAGGATAAGTGAAAACCTCCAACGTTAAGTCATATCGGACGTTTAATGAAATGATGTTCAAATGAGCCAAGGATCCATAGACCTTAGAGTTACCAGACATTCATCTTTCAGGATAAGGGAAAACCTCCAACGTTATGTCATATCGGACGTTTAATGAAATGATGTTCAAACGTGCCAAGGGTCCATAGACCTTAGAGTTACCAGACATTCATCTTTCAGGATAAGGGAAAACCTCCAACGTTAAGTCATAACGGACGTTTAATGAAATGATGTTCAAATGAGCCAAGGGTCCATAGACCTTAGAGTTACCAGACATTCATCTTTCAGGATAAGGGAAAACCTCCAACGTTAAGTCATAACGGACGTTTAATGAAATGATGTTCAAACGAGTCAAGGGTCCATAGACCTTAGAGTTACCAGACATTCATCTTTCAGGATAAGGGAAAACCTCCAACGTTAAGTCATAACGGACGTTTAATGAAATGATGTTCAAATGAGCCAAGGGTCCATAGACCTTAGAGTTACCAGACATTCATCTTTCAGGATAAGTGAAAACCTCCAACGTTAAGTCATATCGGACGTTTAATGAAATGATGTTCAAATGAGCCAAGGATCCATAGACCTTAGAGTTACCAGACATTCATCTTTCAGGATAAGAGAAAACCTCCAACGTTAAGTCATATCGGACGTTTAATGAAATGATGTTCAAACGAGCCAAGGGTCCATAGGGCTTAGAGTTACCAGACATTCATCTTTCAGGATAAGGGAAAACCTCCAACGTTAAGTCATAACGGACGTTTAATGAAATGATGTTCAAATGAGCCAAGGGTCCATAGACCTTAGAGTTACCAGACATTCATCTTTCAGGATAAGGGAAAACCTCCAACGTTAAGTCATATCGGACGTTTAATGAAATGATGTTCAAATGAGCCAAGGATCCATAGACCTTAGAGTTACCGGACATTCATCTTTCAGGATAAGTGAAAACCTCCAACGTTAAGTCATATCGGACGTTTAATGAAATGATGTTCAAACGAGCCAAGGGTCCATAGGGCTTAGAGTTACCAGACATTCATCTTTCAGGATAAGGGAAAACCTCCAACGTTAAGTCATATCGGACGTTTAATGAAATGATGTTCAAACGAGCCAAGGGTCCATAGACCTTAGAGTTACCGGACATTCATCTTTCAGGATAAGGGAAAACCTCCAACGTTAAGTCATATCGGACGATGAATGAAATGATGTTCAAATGAGTACAGGGTCCATAGACCTTAGAGTTACCGGACATTCATCTTTCAGGATAAGGGAAAACCTCCAACGTTAAGTCATATCGGACGTTTAATGAAATGATGTTCAAATGAGCCAAGGATCCATAGACCTTAGAGTTACCGGACATTCATCTTTCAGGATAAGTGAAAACCTCCAACGTTAAGTCATATCGGACGTTTAATGAAATGATGTTCAAACGAGCCAAGGGTCCATAGACCTTAGAGTTACCAGACATTCATCTTTCAGGATAAGTGAAAACCTCCAACGTTAAGTCATATCGGACGTTTAATGAAATGATGTTCAAATGAGCCAAGGATCCATAGACCTTAGAGTTACCGGACATTCATCTTTCAGGATAAGTGAAAACCTCCAACGTTAAGTCATATCGGACGTTTAATGAAATGATGTTCAAATGAGCCAAGGATCCATAGACCTTAGAGTTACCAGACATTCATCTTTCAGGATAAGTGAAAACCTCCAACGTTAAGTCATATCGGACGTTTAATGAAATGATGTTCAAATGAGTACAGGGTACATAGACCTTAGAGTTACCGGACATTCATCTTTCAGGATAAGTGAAAACCTCCAACGTTAAGTCATATCGGACGTTTAATGAAATGATGTTCAAACGAGCCAAGGGTCCATAGGGCTTAGAGTTACCAGACATTCATCTTTCAGGATAAGTGAAAACCTCCAACGTTAAGTCATAACGGACGTTTAATGAAATGATGTTCAAATGAGCCAAGGGTCCATAGACCTTAGAGTTACCATTCATCTTTCAGGATAAGTGAAAACCTCCAACGTTAAGTCATATCGGACGTTTAATGAAATGATGTTCAAATGAGCCAAGGGTCCATAGACCTTAGAGTTACCATCCATCTTTCAGGATAAGGGAAAACCTCCAACGTTAAGTCATATCGGACGTTTAATGAAATGATGTTCAAACGAGCCAAGGATCCATACACCTTAGAGTTACCATCCATCTTTCAGGATAAGGGAAAACCTCCAACGTTAAGTCATATCGGACGTTTAATGAAATGATGTTCAAACGTGCCAAGGGTCCATACACCTTAGAGTTACCATCCATCTTTCAGGATAAGTGAAAACCTCCAACGTTAAGTCATATCGGACGTTTAATGAAATGATGTTCAAACGAGCCAAGGGTCCATACACCTTAGAGTTACCATCCATCTTTCAGGATAAGGGAAAACCTCCAACGTTAAGTCATATCGGACGATGAATGAAATGATGTTCAAACGTGCCAAGGGTCCATACACCTTAGAGTTACCAGACATTCATCTTTCAGGATAAGTGAAAACCTCCAACGTTAAGTCATATCGGACGTTTAATGAAATGATGTTCAAACGTGCCAAGGGTCCATACACCTTAGAGTTACCAGACATTCATCTTTCAGGATAAGTGAAAACCTCCAACGTTAAGTCATATCGGACGTTTAATGAAATGATGTTCAAACGTGCCAAGGGTCCATAGACCTTAGAGTTACCAGACATTCATCTTTCAGGATAAGTGAAAACCTCCAACGTTAAGTCATATCGGACGTTTAATGAAATGATGTTCAAATGAGCCAAGGATCCATAGACCTTAGAGTTACCAGACATTCATCTTTCAGGATAAGTGAAAACCTCCAACGTTAAGTCATATCGGACGTTTAATGAAATGATGTTCAAATGAGCCAAGGGTCCATAGACCTTAGAGTTACCAGACATTCATCTTTCAGGATAAGTGAAATCCTCCAACGTTAAGTCATATCGGACGTTTAATGAAATGATGTTCAAATGAGCCAAGGATCCATAGACCTTAGAGTTACCGGACATTCATCTTTCAGGATAAGTGAAAACCTCCAACGTTAAGTCATATCGGACGTTTAATGAAATGATGTTCAAACGTGCCAAGGGTCCATAGACCTTAGAGTTACCAGACATTCATCTTTCAGGATAAGTGAAAACCTCCAACGTTAAGTCATATCGGACGTTTAATGAAATGATGTTCAAATGAGCCAAGGGTCCATACACCTTAGAGTTACCAGACATTCATCTTTCAGGATAAGTGAAAACCTCCAACGTTAAGTCATATCGGACGTTTAATGAAATGATGTTCAAATGAGCCAAGGATCCATACACCTTAGAGTTACCGGACATTCATCTTTCAGGATAAGTGAAAACCTCCAACGTTAAGTCATATCGGACGTTTAATGAAATGATGTTCAAACGTGCCAAGGGTCCATAGAGCTTAGAGTTACCAGACATTCATCTTTCAGGATAAGGGAAAACCTCCAACGTTAAGTCATATCGGACGTTTAATGAAATGATGTTCAAACGAGCCAAGGGTCCATAGACCTTAGAGTTACCAGACATTCATCTTTCAGGATAAGTGAAAACCTCCAACGTTAAGTCATATCGGACGTTTAATGAAATGATGTTCAAACGTGCCAAGGGTCCATAGACCTTAGAGTTACCAGACATTCATCTTTCAGGATAAGTGAAAACCTCCAACGTTAAGTCATAACGGACGTTTAATGAAATGATGTTCAAATGAGCCAAGGGTCCATAGACCTTAGAGTTACCAGACATTCATCTTTCAGGATAAGTGAAAACCTCCAACGTTAAGTCATATCGGACGTTTAATGAAATGATGTTCAAACGTGCCAAGGGTCCATAGACCTTAGAGTTACGAGACATTCATCTTTCAGGATAAGTGAAAACCTCCAACGTTAAGTCATATCGGACGTTTAATGAAATGATGTTCAAATGAGCCAAGGATCCATAGACCTTAGAGTTACCGGACATTCATCTTTCAGGATAAGTGAAAACCTCCAACGTTAAGTCATATCGGACGTTTAATGAAATGATGTTCAAACGAGCCAAGGGTCCATAGACCTTAGAGTTACCAGACATTCATCTTTCAGGATAAGTGAAAACCTCCAACGTTAAGTCATATCGGACGTTTAATGAAATGATGTTCAAACGAGCCAAGGGTCCATAGACCTTAGAGTTACCAGACATTCATCTTTCAGGATAAGTGAAAACCTCCAACGTTAAGTCATATCGGACGTTTAATGAAATGATGTTCAAACGAGCCAAGGGTCCATAGACCTTAGAGTTACCAGACATTCATCTTTCAGGATAAGGGAAAACCTCCAACGTTAAGTCATATCGGACGTTTAATGAAATGATGTTCAAACGAGCCAAGGATCCATAGACCTTAGAGTTACCGGACATTCATCTTTCAGGATAAGGGAAAACCTCCAACGTTAAGTCATATCGGACGTTTAATGAAATGATGTTCAAACGAGCCAAGGGTCCATAGACCTTAGAGTTACCAGACATTCATCTTTCAGGATAAGTGAAAACCCCCAACGTTAAGTCATATCGGACGTTTAATGAAATGATGTTCAAATGAGCCAAGGGTCCATAGACCTTAGAGTTACCGGACATTCATCTTTCAGGATAAGTGAAAACCTCCAACGTTAAGTCATAACGGACGTTTAATGAAATGATGTTCAAATGAGCCAAGGATCCATAGACCTTAGAGTTACCAGACATTCATCTTTCAGGATAAGTGAAAACCTCCAACGTTAAGTCATATCGGACGTTTAATGAAATGATGTTCAAACGAGCCAAGGATCCATAGACCTTAGAGTTACCAGACATTCATCTTTCAGGATAAGGGAAAACCTCCAACGTTAAGTCATATCGGACGTTTAATGAAATGATGTTCAAACGAGCCAAGGGTCCATAGACCTTAGAGTTACCAGACATTCATCTTTCAGGATAAGTGAAAACCTCCAACGTTAAGTCATATCGGACGTTTAATGAAATGATGTTCAAACGAGCCAAGGATCCATAGACCTTAGAGTTACCGGACATTCATCTTTCAGGATAAGTGAAAACCTCCAACGTTAAGTCACATCGGACGTTTAATGAAATGATGTTCAAATGAGCCAAGGATCCATAGACCTTAGAGTTACTAGACATTCATCTTTCAGGATAAGTGAAAACCTCCAACGTTAAGTCATATCGGACGTTTAATGAAATGATGTTCAAATGAGCCAAGGATCCATAGACCTTAGAGTTACTAGACATTCATCTTTCAGGATAAGGGAAAACCTCCAACGTTAAGTCATATCGGACGATGAATGAAATGATGTTCAAACGAGCCAAGGGTCCATAGACCTTAGAGTTACCAGACATTCATCTTTCAGGATAAGGGAAAACCTCCAACGTTAAGTCATATCGGACGTTTAATGAAATGATGTTCAAACGAGCCAAGGGTCCATAGACCTTAGAGTTACCAGACATTCATCTTTCAGGATAAGGGAAAACCTCCAACGTTAAGTCATATCGGACGATGAATGAAATGATGTTCAAACGAGCCAAGGGTCCATAGACCTTAGAGTTACCAGACATTCATCTTTCAGGATAAGGGAAAACCTCCAACGTTAAGTCATATCGGACGTTTAATGAAATGATGTTCAAACGAGCCAAGGGTCCATAGACCTTAGAGTTACCAGACATTCATCTTTCAGGATAAGTGAAAACCTCCAACGTTAAGTCATATCGGACGATGAATGAAATGATGTTCAAATGAGCCAAGGATCCATAGACCTTAGAGTTACCAGACATTCATCTTTCAGGATAAGGGAAAACCTCCAACGTTAAGTCATATCGGACGTTTAATGAAATGATGTTCAAACGAGCCAAGGGTCCATAGACCTTAGAGTTACCGGACATTCATCTTTCAGGATAAGGGAAAACCTCCAACGTTAAGTCATATCGGACGTTTAATGAAATGATGTTCAAACGAGCCAAGGGTCCAAAGACCTTAGAGTTACTAGACATTCATCTTTCAGGATAAGGGAAAACCTCCAACGTTAAGTCATATCGGACGTTTAATGAAATGATGTTCAAATGAGCCAAGGGTCCATAGACCTTAGAGTTACCAGACATTCATCTTTCAGGATAAGTGAAAACCTCCAACGTTAAGTCATATCGGACGTTTAATGAAATGATGTTCAAATGAGCCAAGGATCCATAGACCTTAGAGTTACCATCCATCTTTCAGGATAAGGGAAAACCTCCAACGTTAAGTCATATCGGACGTTTAATGAAATGATGTTCAAATGAGCCAAGGGTCCATAGACCTTAGAGTTACCGGACATTCATCTTTCAGGATAAGTGAAAACCTCCAACGTTAAGTCATATCGGACGTTTAATGAAATGATGTTCAAATGAGCCAAGGATCCATAGACCTTAGAGTTACCAGACATTCATCTTTCAGGATAAGTGAAAACCTCCAACGTTAAGTCATAACGGACGTTTAATGAAATGATGTTCAAACGAGCCAAGGATCCATAGACCTTAGAGTTACCAGACATTCATCTTTCAGGATAAGTGAAAACCTCCAACGTTAAGTCATATCGGACGTTTAATGAAATGATGTTCAAATGAGCCAAGGATCCATAGACCTTAGAGTTACCAGACATTCATCTTTCAGGATAAGTGAAAACCTCCAACGTTAAGTCATATCGGACGTTTAATGAAATGATGTTCAAATGAGCCAAGGATCCATAGACCTTAGAGTTACCAGACATTCATCTTTCAGGATAAGTGAAAACCTCCAACGTTAAGTCATATCGGACGTTTAATGAAATGATGTTCAAACGAGCCAAGGGTCCATAGACCTTAGAGTTACCAGACATTCATCTTTCAGGATAAGGGAAAACCTCCAACGTTAAGTCATATCGGACGTTTAATGAAATGATGTTCAAATGAGCCAAGGATCCATACACCTTAGAGTTACCAGACATTCATCTTTCAGGATAAGGGAAAACCTCCAACGTTAAGTCATATCGGACGTTTAATGAAATGATGTTCAAATGAGCCAAGGATCCATACACCTTAGAGTTACCAGACATTCATCTTTCAGGATAAGGGAAAACCTCCAACGTTAAGTCATATCGGACGTTTAATGAAATGATGTTCAAACGAGCCAAGGGTCCATAGACCTTAGAGTTACCAGACATTCATCTTTCAGGATAAGGGAAAACCTCCAACGTTATGTCATATCGGACGTTTAATGAAATGATGTTCAAATGAGCCAAGGATCCATACACCTTAGAGTTACCGGACATTCATCTTTCAGGATAAGTGAAAACCTCCAACGTTAAGTCATATCGGACGTTTAATGAAATGATGTTCAAACGAGCCAAGGATCCATAGACCTTAGAGTTACCATCCATCTTTCAGGATAAGGGAAAACCTCCAACGTTAAGTCATAACGGACGTTTAATGAAATGATGTTCAAATGAGCCAAGGATACATAGACCTTAGAGTTACCAGACATTCATCTTTCAGGATAAGGGAAAACCTCCAACGTTAAGTCATATCGGACGTTTAATGAAATGATGTTCAAATGAGCCAAGGGTCCATAGACCTTAGAGTTACCAGACATTCATCTTTCAGGATAAGGGAAAACCTCCAACGTTAAGTCATAACGGACGTTTAATGAAATGATGTTCAAATGAGCCAAGGGTCCATAGACCTTAGAGTTACCAGACATTCATCTTTCAGGATAAGGGAAAACCTCCAACGTTAAGTCATATCGGACGTTTAATGAAATGATGTTCAAATGAGCCACGGGTCCATAGACCTTAGAGTTACCAGACATTCATCTTTCAGGATAAGGGAAAACCTCCAACGTTAAGTCATAACGGACGTTTAATGAAATGATGTTCAAATGAGCCAAGGGTCCATAGACCTTAGAGTTACCAGACATTCATCTTTCAGGATAAGGGAAAACCTCCAACGTTAAGTCATAACGGACGTTTAATGAAATGATGTTCAAATGAGCCAAGGGTCCATAGACCTTAGAGTTACCAGACATTCATCTTTCAGGATAAGGGAAAACCTCCAACGTTAAGTCATATCGGACGTTTAATGAAATGATGTTCAAATGAGCCACGGGTCCATAGACCTTAGAGTTACCAGACATTCATCTTTCAGGATAAGGGAAAACCTCCAACGTTAAGTCATAACGGACGTTTAATGAAATGATGTTCAAATGAGCCAAGGGTCCATAGACCTTAGAGTTACCAGACATTCATCTTTCAGGATAAGGGAAAACCTCCAACGTTAAGTCATATCGGACGTTTAATGAAATGATGTTCAAATGAGCCAAGGGTCCATAGACCTTAGAGTTACCAGACATTCATCTTTCAGGATAAGGGAAAACCTCCAACGTTAAGTCATATCGGACGTTTAATGAAATGATGTTCAAATGAGCCAAGGGTCCATAGACCTTAGAGTTACCAGACATTCATCTTTCAGGATAAGGGAAAACCTCCAACGTTAAGTCATATCGGACGTTTAATGAAATGATGTTCAAATGAGCCAAGGGTCCATAGACCTTAGAGTTACCAGACATTCATCTTTCAGGATAAGGGAAAACCTCCAACGTTAAGTCATATCGGACATTTAATGAAATGATGTTCAAATGAGCCAAGGGTCCATAGACCTTAGAGTTACCGGACATTCATCTTTCAGGATAAGGGAAAACCTCCAACGTTAAGTCATATCGGACGTTTAATGAAATGATGTTCAAATGAGCCAAGGGTCCATAGACCTTAGAGTTACCGGACATTCATCTTTCAGGATAAGTGAAAACCTCCAACGTTAAGTCATATCGGACGTTTAATGAAATGATGTTCAAACGAGCCAAGGATCCATAGACCTTAGAGTTACCAGACATTCATCTTTCAGGATAAGGGAAAACCTCCAACGTTAAGTCATATCGGACGTTTAATGAAATGATGTTCAAATGAGCCAAGGATCCATAGACCTTAGAGTTACCGGACATTCATCTTTCAGGATAAGGGAAAACCTCCAACGTTAAGTCATAACGGACGTTTAATGAAATGATGTTCAAACGAGCCAAGGATCCATAGACCTTAGAGTTACCAGACATTCATCTTTCAGGATAAGTGAAAACCTCCAACGTTAAGTCATATCGGACGTTTAATGAAATGATGTTCAAATGAGCCAAGGATCCATAGACCTTAGAGTTACCAGACATTCATCTTTCAGGATAAGTGAAAACCTCCAACGTTAAGTCATATCGGACGTTTAATGAAATGATGTTCAAATGAGCCAAGGATCCATAGACCTTAGAGTTACCAGACATTCATCTTTCAGGATAAGTGAAAACCTCCAACGTTAAGTCATATCGGACGTTTAATGAAATGATGTTCAAATGAGCCAAGGATCCATAGACCTTAGAGTTACCAGACATTCATCTTTCAGGATAAGTGAAAACCTCCAACGTTAAGTCATATCGGACGTTTAATGAAATGATGTTCAAATGAGCCAAGGATCCATAGACCTTAGAGTTACCAGACATTCATCTTTCAGGATAAGTGAAAACCTCCAACGTTAAGTCATAACGGACGTTTAATGAAATGATGTTCAAACGAGCCAAGGATCCATAGACCTTAGAGTTACCAGACATTCATCTTTCAGGTTAAGGGAAAACCTCCAACGTTAAGTCATATCGGACGTTTAATGAAATGATGTTCAAACGAGCCAAGGGTCCATAGACCTTAGAGTTACCGGACATTCATCTTTCAGGATAAGGGAAAACCTCCAACGTTAAGTCATATCGGACGTTTAATGAAATGATGTTCAAACGAGCCAAGGGTCCATAGACCTTAGAGTTACCGGACATTCATCTTTCAGGATAAGGGAAAACCTCCAACGTTAAGTCATATCGGACGTTTAATGAAATGATGTTCAAACGAGCCAAGGGTCCATAGACCTTAGAGTTACCATCCATCTTTCAGGATAAGGGAAAACCTCCAACGTTAAGTCATATCGGACGTTTAATGAAATGATGTTCAAACGAGCCAAGGGTCCATAGACCTTAGAGTTACCGGACATTCATCTTTCAGGATAAGTGAAAACCTCCAACGTTAAGTCATATCGGACGTTTAATGAAATGATGTTCAAACGAGCCAAGGGTCCATAGACCTTAGAGTTACCGGACATTCATCTTTCAGGATAAGGGAAAACCTCCAACGTTAAGTCATAACGGACGTTTAATGAAATGATGTTCAAACGAGCCAAGGATCCATAGACCTTAGAGTTACCAGACATTCATCTTTCAGGATAAGGGAAAACCTCCAACGTTAAGTCATATCGGACGTTTAATGAAATGATGTTCAAACGAGCCAAGGGTCCATAGACCTTAGAGTTACCGGACATTCATCTTTCAGGATAAGGGAAAACCTCCAACGTTAAGTCATATCGGACGTTTAATGAAATGATGTTCAAACGAGCCAAGGGTCCATAGACCTTAGAGTTACCATCCATCTTTCAGGATAAGGGAAAACCTCCAACGTTAAGTCATAACGGACGTTTAATGAAATGACGTTCAAATGAGTACAGGGTACATAGACCTTAGAGTTACCAGACATTCATCTTTCAGGATAAGGGAAAACCTCCAACGTTAAGTCATATCGGACGTTTAATGAAATGATGTTCAAATGAGCCAAGGATCCATAGACCTTAGAGTTACCGGACATTCATCTTTCAGGTTAAGGGAAAACCTCCAACGTTAAGTCATAACGGACGTTTAATGAAATGATGTTCAAATGAGCCAAGGATCCATAGACCTTAGAGTTACCAGACATTCATGCTTCAGGATAAGGGAAAACCTCCAACGTTAAGTCATATCGGACGTTTAATGAAATGATGTTCAAATGAGCCAAGGGTCCATAGACCTTAGAGTTACCGGACATTCATCTTTCAGGATAAGTGAAAACCTCCAACGTTAAGTCATAACGGACGTTTAATGAAATGATGTTCAAATGAGCCAAGGGTCCATAGACCTTAGAGTTACCATCCATCTTTCAGGATAAGTGAAAACCTCCAACGTTAAGTCATAACGGACGTTTAATGAAATGATGTTCAAATGAGCCAAGGGTCCATAGACCTTAGAGTTACCATCCATCTTTCAGGATAAGTGAAAACCTCCAACGTTAAGTCATATCGGACGTTTAATGAAATGATGTTCAAACGTGCCAAGGGTCCATAGACCTTAGAGTTACCGGACATTCATCTTTCAGGATAAGTGAAAACCTCCAACGTTAAGTCATATCGGACGTTTAATGAAATGATGTTCAAATGAGCCAAGGGTCCATAGACCTTAGAGTTACCGGACATTCATCTTTCAGGATAAGGGAAAACCTCCAACGTTAAGTCATATCGGACGATGAATGAAATGATGTTCAAATGAGTACAGGGTCCATAGACCTTAGAGTTACCGGACATTCATCTTTCAGGATAAGGGAAAACCTCCAACGTTAAGTCATATCGGACGTTTAATGAAATGATTTTCAAATGAGCCAAGGGTCCATAGACCTTAGAGTTACCATCCATCTTTCAGGATAAGTGAAAACCTCCAACGTTAAGTCATAACGGACGTTTAATGAAATGATGTTCAAATGAGCCAAGGGTCCATAGACCTTAGAGTTACCGGACATTCATCTTTCAGGATAAGTGAAAACCTCCAACGTTAAGTCATAACGGACGATGAATGAAATGATGTTCAAATGAGCCAAGGGTCCATAGACCTTAGAGTTACCGGACATTCATCTTTCAGGATAAGAGAAAACCTCCAACGTTAAGTCATATCGGACGTTTAATGAAATGATGTTCAAATGAGCCAAGGGTCCATAGACCTTAGAGTTACCAGACATTCATCTTTCAGGATAAGTGAAAACCTCCAACGTTAAGTCATATCGGACGTTTAATGAAATGATGTTCAAATGAGCCAAGGGTCCATACACCTTAGAGTTACCAGACATTCATCTTTCAGGTTAAGTGAAAACCTCCAACGTTAAGTCATAACGGACGATGAATGAAATGATGTTCAAATGAGCCAAGGGTCCATAGACCTTAGAGTTACCGGACATTCATCTTTCAGGATAAGTGAAAACCTCCAACGTTAAGTCATAACGGACGATGAATGAAATGATGTTCAAATGAGCCAAGGGTCCATAGACCTTAGAGTTACCAGACATTCATCTTTCAGGATAAGTGAAAACCTCCAACGTTAAGTCATAACGGACGTTTAATGAAATGATGTTCAAATGAGCCAAGGATCCATAGACCTTAGAGTTACCGGACATTCATCTTTCAGGATAAGTGAAAACCTCCAACGTTAAGTCATAACGGACGATGAATGAAATGATGTTCAAATGAGCCAAGGGTCCATAGACCTTAGAGTTACCGGACATTCATCTTTCAGGATAAGTGAAAACCTCCAACGTTAAGTCATAACGGACGTTTAATGAAATGATGTTCAAATGAGCCAAGGATCCATACACCTTAGAGTTACCAGACATTCATCTTTCAGGTTAAGGGAAAACCTCCAACGTTAAGTCATAACGGACGTTTAATGAAATGATGTTCAAATGAGCCAAGGATCCATACACCTTAGAGTTACCAGACATTCATCTTTCAGGATAAGGGAAAACCTCCAACGTTAAGTCATAACGGACGTTTAATGAAATGATGTTCAAATGAGCCAAGGATCCATAGACCTTAGAGTTACCAGACATTCATCTTTCAGGATAAGGGAAAACCTCCAACGTTAAGTCATAACGGACGTTTAATGAAATGATGTTCAAACGAGCCAAGGATCCATAGACCTTAGAGTTACCAGACATTCATCTTTCAGGATAAGGGAAAACCTCCAACGTTAAGTCATAACGGACGTTTAATGAAATGATGTTCAAATGAGCCAAGGATCCATAGACCTTAGAGTTACCAGACATTCATCTTTCAGGATAAGGGAAAACCTCCAACGTTAAGTCATAACGGACGTTTAATGAAATGATGTTCAAACGAGCCAAGGGTCCATAGGGCTTAGAGTTACCAGACATTCATCTTTCAGGATAAGGGAAAACCTCCAACGTTAAGTCATATCGGACGTTTAATGAAATGATGTTCAAATGAGCCAAGGGTCCATAGACCTTAGAGTTACCGGACATTCATCTTTCAGGATAAGTGAAAACCTCCAACGTTAAGTCATATCGGACGTTTAATGAAATGATGTTCAAACGAGCCAAGGATCCATAGACCTTAGAGTTACCAGACATTCATCTTTCAGGATAAGGGAAAACCTCCAACGTTAAGTCATATCGGACGTTTAATGAAATGATGTTCAAATGAGCCAAGGGTCCATAGACCTTAGAGTTACCAGACATTCATCTTTCAGGATAAGGGAAAACCTCCAACGTTAAGTCATATCGGACGTTTAATGAAATGATGTTCAAACGAGCCAAGGATCCATAGACCTTAGAGTTACCAGACATTCATCTTTCAGGATAAGGGAAAACCTCCAACGTTAAGTCATATCGGACGTTTAATGAAATGATGTTCAAATGAGCCAAGGGTCCATAGACCTTAGAGTTACCAGACATTCATCTTTCAGGATAAGGGAAAACCTCCAACGTTAAGTCATATCGGACGTTTAATGAAATGATGTTCAAATGAGCCAAGGATCCATAGACCTTAGAGTTACCAGACATTCATCTTTCAGGATAAGGGAAAACCTCCAACGTTAAGTCATATCGGACGTTTAATGAAATGATGTTCAAATGAGCCAAGGGTCCATAGACCTTAGAGTTACCGGACATTCATCTTTCAGGATAAGGGAAAACCTCCAACGTTAAGTCATATCGGACGGTGAATGAAATGATGTTCAAATGAGCCAAGGATCCATAGACCTTAGAGTTACCAGACATTCATCTTTCAGGATAAGGGAAAACCTCCAACGTTAAGTCACATCGGACGTTTAATGAAATGATGTTCAAACGAGCCAAGGATCCATAGACCTTAGAGTTACCAGACATTCATCTTTCAGGATAAGGGAAAACCTCCAACGTTAAGTCATAACGGACGTTTAATGAAATGACGTTCAAATGAGTACAGGGTACATAGACCTTAGAGTTACCAGACATTCATCTTTCAGGATAAGGGAAAACCTCCAACGTTAAGTCATAACGGACGTTTAATGAAATGACGTTCAAATGAGTACAGGGTACATAGACCTTAGAGTTACCAGACATTCATCTTTCAGGATAAGGGAAAACCTCCAACGTTAAGTCATATCGGACGTTTAATGAAATGATGTTCAAATGAGCCAAGGGTCCATAGACCTTAGAGTTACCAGACATTCATCTTTCAGGATAAGGGAAAACCTCCAACGTTAAGTCATAACGGACGTTTAATGAAATGATGTTCAAATGAGCCAAGGGTCCATAGACCTTAGAGTTACCAGACATTCATCTTTCAGGATAAGTGAAAACCTCCAACGTTAAGTCATATCGGACGTTTAATGAAATGATGTTCAAATGAGCCAAGGGTACATAGACCTTAGAGTTACCAGACATTCATCTTTCAGGATAAGGGAAAACCTCCAACGTTAAGTCATATCGGACGTTTAATGAAATGATGTTCAAATGAGCCAAGGATCCATAGACCTTAGAGTTACCAGACATTCATCTTTCAGGATAAGGGAAAACCTCCAACGTTAAGTCATAACGGACGTTTAATGAAATGACGTTCAAATGAGCCAAGGATCCATAGACCTTAGAGTTACCAGACATTCATCTTTCAGGATAAGGGAAAACCTCCAACGTTAAGTCATATCGGACGATGAATGAAATGATGTTCAAATGAGCCAAGGGTCCATAGACCTTAGAGTTACCAGACATTCATCTTTCAGGATAAGGGAAAACCTCCAACGTTAAGTCATATCGGACGATGAATGAAATGATGTTCAAACGAGCCAAGGGTCCATAGACCTTAGAGTTACCGGACATTCATCTTTCAGGATAAGGGAAAACCTCCAACGTTAAGTCATATCGGACGATGAATGAAATGATGTTCAAACGAGCCAAGGATCCATAGAGCTTAGAGTTAGCAAACATTCATCTTTCAGGATAAGTGAAAACCTCCAACGTTAAGTCATAACGGACGTTTAATGAAATGATGTTCAAACGAGCCAAGGATCCATAGAGCTTAGAGTTAGCAAACATTCATCTTTCAGGATAAGTGAAAACCTCCAACGTTAAGTCATAACGGACGTTTAATGAAATGATGTTCAAACGAGCCAAGGATCCATAGAGCTTAGAGTTAGCAAACATTCATCTTTCAGGATAAGTGAAAACCTCCAATGTTGTCATATCGGACGGTGAATGAAATTATGTTCAAACAAGCCCAGGGTCCATAGAGCTTAGGGTTATCAGACATTCACCTTTCAGTGTAATGGTAAACCTCCAGCGTTAAGTCATATAAGATGGTGAACGTAATGATGCTCAAATGAGTACAGGGTCCATAGAGTTTAAAGTTACCTGACATTCGTCTTTCAGGACAAGGGAAACCCCCGGAGAAAACCTTATCCAAGTAACTCACCCTGACCGAAATTCGAACTCGGGATCTCTTAAACGTGAGGCAGACACGCTACCACCTCGCTACCGAGGCAAAAAAATGGCAAAAGAAATGCTCTATTGGATTCATGTCTGGGGATTGCGATGATGACGGCATCCATCGTGGATACAACAACAGCCTTGTACCTAGACCCGTGTTTTTTGGATCATTATCTTGTGTGAAAATATAATCCTTAGAGAGACCCATATTATTCACACTTACTGACATATGTGTTTTGGGATGTTTATATAAACCTTATGGTTCATAATTCTATCAATAAACACAAATCCCCCACACCATTTGCACTCGTGTACTGAACCGCCTCTATTATTAACTGAAAATGTTATATTTTTCTCCTACATAATTCTTCTTTCTCCATTACTCGCCCTTTTGACTTAAAGAGCTCAAATTGACTGTCGTCAGTAAATGCAACCTTCTTCCACAAATCAAACCCATCGGATTTATGTTCTTTTGCAAAAGAAACTCGCTTCTTTGTGTTGATTTTACTGATGTATGGTTTTCTACGAGCTGTTCGGCCTCCATACTCAGCTCCATAAAGCATGCTTCTTATGGACCTTCTTGTGTTTGAACTGCAATAGCAAGTTTTGGAGCGCTTAATTTTGGATTTTTCTTGACTTTCGAAGTAACTGTCGTTTCTCCATCTGGAATAGAACTGCAGGACGATCGCTTTTTGAATTGACTTTCTTAAGTTTTGTTCTGATCAAACCTGCATATAACATTCTTCAATGTACTGGTAGGTCTTCCAATGGTTTCTCCAATTTCTTGAAAAGATTTTCGTTTTTAAATAGCCTAATGCAAATTTCTCTCTCTTCTTTTGTAGTTTCAAGACTTTTTCGACCCATATTACTTAAATAACAGCCAATGGCTTTGAAAACAGAGATGGAAATGTCAATGAAACACAACTTCATAAGAAAAGGGAAGGGGTGTGTCTCAGGGAGGCATCATACCTGGAATCTTGTTTACTAGACAAATACTTGTTAGACGTCCAATGTGACATGATTTTAAATAACTTAGAACTGTTCACTAACTAAGCAATATATAAATCCATACTGCAGTTTATTTTTAAATCTAGATATCAGCCGATGTAAGGAAATAGTTATTGTTTGTTTCCTATCAATATTTTTCTGATTGTGCTTGTTATATTCTACGTGCTATGAATGCTCGAATACTTTTTGGAGTATATGTAAATATCAGCTTCGTAACAAATGGTGCTCAGTGCAAGATTTATTACTAGTGGTTATGTGTGAAAGTGTGTTCTCTTATTTCTAACCTAAGCCAGTTCAGAAGTACTGAAACCTCATAAAAATTGCAAGGTTTATAGCAGTAGTTACCTCCAGAGCAGATAAGAAGCATGTTAGAACTTAAAACAAGGTCGAACTGTAGATACAGCCAAAGTAACGTGTCTTCACACAATGTACATATCTGGATAATAATCTGCAGCTCTTTTCTTTTTGTATTCTTTCATAAATTTCTGTGAACCAGTACTACAGTGCGATCCATATAAACCTGAACCATTTCAATAGGCCATAACTTTTGAACCAATAATAGGACACATGTACAACTTTGGGAGAATATAATACACAATTGGGAGATTACATTACACTATTTATATCTCAGAGAAAATGTTGGAAGTGTCCTCTACCAGCATCTATACATGTTTGTACTCTGAAGTTTTACGGAGAGTATCCTCGCCAATGTTACTTATTTCGGTCCGAATGGATTCCTTGAGAACATCAATTGTTCGTGGCCTGTTCTTTTACACTCTATTTTTGGATACCCCCACAAGAAAAAATCCGGTGAGGTTATGTCATGGGATCTGGTGAGCCACAGACCTTTTGAGATTATTTGATTATCAAAGAAACTGGTTATAAGTGCCATGGTATCATTAGATGTATGGCACGTTGCTCCATCTTGCTGGAAATACCTTCTCTCAATTCGATATCATCTCCATAAGACTTCCAAACATTGTATTTTAAATTGAAATTAGAAGTAGAATAACAGTATCGAGTATCGAAGTACTGGGCATCGTGGTAAATATCGTGTATCGATATCGAGAATCGAATATCGAGGAAAACTGGTATCGATCCTAAATACCTGCCATTCCCTTTAAACTTTACGTTATAATATTTAAATTTCTAAAAAATTGAGTGATAATCGTATGTAATATATGAGAATTTTTTCCACGAAAATCTTTAAACCACACGATATTTTTCAAGTTGGTATCACTTATATGTTACATTTAACTGTTGAATTTAGACATGTTCAGAATTAGCATAACCCTGACCTGTTTTCTTCTCAGATAGGCCTTTTCAGGATCATAATAGTCATGCTTTACTTTTTTTTATAAAATGCGTAAGGTTCCTCAAGGACAAGCGCCTCGTGCCTTAAAAACTCTGGTGAAATCCAGTGCATTTTTTTATAATTTTATTTTGCATTTTCTTTATTTGCAGTATTTTATTTTATTCCCATTAGTCTCTCTTGTCCTTTTGGATCACTGCACACCCGTCACTACCTAAAGATGTGATCACGGAGCTTTTTGCTCTCGGGTCCCACATCGCAGTGGCGTAAGTCCACTGTCTGGATGTTTCTTGATTACGTAACCTCTCAAACTCCACTTATGTTCTGTGCTGTAGTAATTGCATCTTTTAAACCGGTCCTTTTCCATATCTTGTCATTTTTAATGTCTTTTATACTACTTCTGATATTTTTCGTTTACTTGTTTGGATCTTCTAAGGCGCTCCTTTTATGAATGTCCAGATCTGGTAGTTGTGTACAACGGTTGGTATGTAATTTTTAAATAGAGGATTATATTTATTTTCCCTATGTGCCCTATCTTCCCTTTCTTGGTGTGTATGTAACTGTACTTACAAGTGAACTATCACTAGGCTCATATCTGTATTCACTTGAGAGTTTGACATCATCTCTGCTCTATATGTGCGGAGTACTCTGTACTCTGTGCGGAGTACATCTGGAAGTATCCCAAAATAGGTCCAGAATACGTAGGAATATATAGGCATAATAACACAGCATTGTACGGGAGTTAATTAAATATTCTCCTAAAGAGTTACATGACAGATTACTGTATCTGTATAACAAGTGTTGGGAAACAAAAGAAATACCGCAAGAATGGAAGATAGCTAAAGTGATATCAATATTTAAGAAAGGGGAAAGAAAAAGACCTGAAAATTATAGAGGGATTAGTTTATTGTGTGCTGCTTACAAAATATATGCCAAAATAATAAGTACTAAGTTAAACAAAATAACAGATGCAATACTCCTAGAAGAACAAACTGGTTTTAGGAAAGGAAGAAGCACCATTGACAATGTTTTTACTCTTAAACAAGTAATAGAAAAACGACGAGAACAAAATTTAGAGACGCACTTTACTATTTATTGACTATTATAAAGCTTTTGACAAAGTATCACGAATGATACTATGGACAATTTTAAATAATAGAGACATACCTTTAAAACTAATTGAAGTTATAAAAAGTATGTACATTGACACAAAAATAAAAATAAATAAAAGAGAACCAGTAATAGTTAATGTTGGCGTAACACAAGGTTGTCCTTTATCAACCGCACTTTTTAATTTGTATGTTCACGAAATAGTGAGGATTTGGTCGAATAAAGTCAATGGAGGCTTTAATGTATCAGGATCTAAATTGAAAACTATGTTGTATGCAGATGATCAAATAATAATGGCCACAAATGAAGATGACCTGCAAAAAATGCTGTATAGTCTAGATAAATTTGCTACAGAATATGGAATGAAAATATCAGCAAATAAATCCAAAACCATGACATTTAAAGGAATTAATCCAGTAAGATCAAAAATAGTGTTAGATAACATAATAATTGAGCAGAAATCACACTTTAAGTATTTAGGATGTAATGTCTCGTACCAAGGAGAAGCTGATATAATAGAGAAAATAAATAAATTTAACTATATAACAGGCACAATAAAAAGAACATTAAAAAATAAAGCAAGAAAGGACTCTATAATAAAACTATACAAAACAATGGCAATAGCAACTCTGATCTATGGATCAGAAACATAGACACTAACAAAAAGAAAAAGTACGAGAGTACAGTCATCATAAATGAAATTCATAAGAGCAATAGCTGGATATACCAAAATTGATAAAAAAGCGTAGTCAGGATATTAGGACAGAATTAAAAGTAGAAGAAATAAACCATACTATTGAAAGAAATAGAAATCAATGGAAAGAACATGTTCAGAGGATGAATAATTACAGAATACCAAAAATAGCCTTAAACTATAAACCTATAGGAAGAAGAAACCAGGGAAGACCGAAGAAAAGATGGGCAGACCAATTTGGAGCCGGAACGGGTTAAACAATCCAAAGCCGTGAGGTAGAAGAAGAAGCAGAATTGTAAGGGAGGGATTGATTATCCCTGACGGCTAGTAGTCTATACATGGCATATGTAAGGAGCTCCGTCCCCCCACCTCCCCCACCGCAAGCTGACGAGGGATGTCCAGCAACTACTTGAAAGTGGTCACATGTGGTTTCGAGCGTTGTGATTCTATTCCTCAGCAGATTTTCAGTGTACATGGTTTGCTATACTATAGCAGGCTTTATACGATCAAATTCTCAGGTGCGTGGCGGTGTGAGTACAGTAAGGTTGTCATATTTTCAAGCAAAAAGAGGAGTGACTGACTTTTTAACATTTTTAAACTAAGAAAGATAAATTGGCAAATACATATTATACTGAATAAATTAACATTAAATTATGGACATTAGTAACCTTCGAAATACTCTTCAATCTGACAGGCTACATTTAATTGTATTTCACTGAACTCTTGGCATGTTTTAACAACTCCACATCACATTTTGCAGAATTATAAAGTTCGGAACAAGATTTATTCTCATAGTTCCCTGTCACTTGAAGCTCTGCCTTGCTTAAATCTGTTGAACACCTTTTTCTTGTGTCTGTCTACTTACTTTTCATGAATGAGAAGATTCGCTCTAGAAAGGCATTTGAACCAGGGATGCTAATTAAAAGCCTACCACTTTGGAAACATTTGGCACAGAATTGTCATGTCCGGGTACTGAGGAAAAGAATCTAAGCCAGTTTACTGCATAATCACCATCTTTGTTCACACTGCTGCAGAGATAATCTCGATGACTGCACGTGGTCCAAAATGCCCGATTCCCCTCCGATGCCGGCTTTACCCATGGAAATGTAGCTTCGCATTTCTTGAGATATGTTTGATGATGTTCAATTTCTTCCGTGGAGGAGTACTTGATGGATCGTCTTCACCCTCAAACATTTCCCAACTATTGTTGTACACGATTACCAACAATTTAGGCTTAGCTTCCAACAACCACGCTTGAAATAGATTTACAACATAGAGTAGAGCGGTAACGGAGGTGGAACTGAAAAGAACTGAAAGAAAAAATTCTAGAGATGTTAAATTCGCTTATTATCCCTGCCAGAAACGTGCTACTCTGCTGCTATATGACGGCACATACATACCGACGTTGATTTAGAAGGCACTTCTGTTGCCAACATTCCTAAAATGAAACAAAACAAATTGCCGTTTTCCAAAGATTACGTAAACTTTATGAGAATATTTAAGTCATTATATATAATTCAATAATTCGCAGTAGGCAAATAAAACTGGAGAATTGCGTACTCCGAGTAAATAATAAACGGGGGAACAAAATTTGGGAGGAAAAACTGAGGATTCCGCGAAAAACGGAGCATCTGGCAACTCTAGATTACAGTGATAATTCCCCTGTTGGGTTTTCTGTATTAACTCATGCGTCTCCTTTTATTTCTATATTTATCTGCAGCAGCGATGCACACACTTTGGTAAACTTAAAACGAGCTTAAAGGGCTATAAAAGCTTGTAATATATAAAATTATAATTAATCATTATAATCTCTCTTTGGCCTTACATTTTGATTCCATTAGCCGCTTTAAAACATAATTTGTGTATACGTGCGCTTTATTATAGAAGGTTATAAAACTAAAGAATATAATGTACTCATATAACTCTATTCACTGTTGTACAAACGCTCATACTTCATGATTTTTATGAACACAAGGAAAGTATACTGTCACACAATTATCGGAAGACACGACCAACTGACAGTTGAGTGAGGGACAGCAGGCATTCACGCCACGCCTACCCATTTATCTTGTTTCACTAACTGAGGGGATGGTTAGGAAAGTATCACGGGCACTGTACTGTCTCTTTCCCCTGCCCCTGACGTCTGGAACAGTCGGGATGATATCCCGAATCGCGAAGCCTCCAGGAACAGCGATCTTTCAATATAAGGGCTGCAGTGGATGGGTCAGTTCAGTTCTTGGCGAGCAGCCGTGAAGAGCGCAGTGCTAGCGAACAGACTGGAAGACTGCGTACGTGTATCAGAGGAGTTGTACGTAATTGCGAGTGTGGAGTGGACCTGTGACAGCCGAACTGTTGGATTGTAATTGTGTGCGCTACGTAATTCTATGTAATCGGCAAGTGTTAAAACTGTAATTCGGTGGAAATAAAGAATATTTTGAGTTTGGGCAATTGGACTTTTAATTCTACGAACCCACAAAGTCACAATATATAAGGTTGCAACGTTACTTTGTGGTGTGAGATTATAACCAATAAGTGCATTAAATGAATTTTCTACTAGTTATCAACAGGCCAAGGAAACGTTGCACAACTAGTTTTCATTTGCCTTAGATTTCTGTGTGTTACAGTATCTTTGAGGGCAGGATACTCTCAAGATCCTCCAAAAGTATTCGGAGCCATGCTGAGAGACAGCTACATTCTGGACAGCTTCCATTTCCACTGGGGTCTCAGAAATTATCGAGGCAGTGAACACCGGTTGAACGGAATCCGGTGAGTAAAACTTTCTACCTGATATTTTAAAATGTAAAAGTACTAGAATGATATGCGGAATATATTAAATTACTACCGGGAATTTTGGATGACGCAGTATGTTTACAAAAAATGACATTTTGTAAACAGCTGACTTAGTCCAAAGTTTACAAAAGTTTAGCTCTTATCCATTCTCCACAAACTATATTACCGCCTAAAAAGAACCAATAACTTAGGTTACGCATTTTCTTGAACCCAAAATTAGCCTAGAACAAAATTACAGTCTTGTTTACAATATTGTCACTCTCCAGTTTTTCACTGTCACTTCACAAAAATGATTTAGTCCAATTATATCACCACACTGATTGATTCAGTTCATTTCACTGTCACTTAAGTTTTATAACTGTACGTAATAGTGAAACTAAATGCTCGAAGTCACCTTCTTCCGCCAGCTTTACTTACGGGGAGTCGAACAAAAGACTTCTCCAATCTCTCGCATTGGAAGCAACGGCCGCTTTTCAACCAGTCATCCATATCGCAGCAAACAATTCGCTGCCTGAATGGCCCACTTAAACTGACACTGGATTTTTCGAGTGTTTAATAGAATGTAGAAAGGCAAAGAAAGAGAGGCCTTCACATAAACCCTGGTATCTGTCGATAGCAAAACTTCGTTGAATTTTCTTCCACCGAGCAGTTGGTCTGAAGGCGTAATAGCTGCGTCACAGTACATGTAAATTACATTTGACTTGAACAGTGATAGAGCAACTCCGTCCGAAAATAATGTGCGGTGTTCCCAGTTCAGGTCTACATGGCCTCAGCCTTAATTATAAATACGAGGTGCGTTCAAGTTATGTGACAGAGATGGCAGCACTGTGCAGTACATAGAACTTAGGGGGCAAAGACGAGAGTTAGGACTGTTTTTATACTTGAAATGGTGACGTTTTCATTGCAATAACAGCGTGTAATCATTCATTTTCTCCATTTTCGAGGTGTAACACCTATTGAAATTCATCTCCAGTTGGATGAGGTATGTGGTGATCGTACCATGGATGTGTCTAGTGTGCGTTCCTGGCTGTTACAGTTCAATGAAGGCAGAACATCGTGTAACAACAAACCAAGACAGTTGCAGACATCGCCTCCAAAATTGGAATTTCCGTGGGATCTGTGCACACAATCCTGTATGAAGATCTGGAAATGTTCAATCGGCGATCCTCCAAAACAACGTTGTCCACTCTCTGGATCATGTCGTCAGACCGGCTGGTGCGAGGCCGTGACTGTCTTGGTTCGTTGTCACACGATGTTCTGCCTCCATTGAACTGTCGCACCCAGGAAAGCACATTAGACACATCCACGGTACCATCACCACATGCCTCACTCAACTGGCGATGAATTTCAATAGGTGTTACACCTCGAAAATGGAGAAAACTAATTATTAGACGCTGTTATTGCAATGAAAACGTCACCATTTTAAGTATAAAAAGTCCTAACTCTCGTCGCTGCCATACAGTTCTATGCATTGTACAGTACTGCCATCTCTGCCATGCATTCACAAAGAGCCCACGTGTATTTTAAAATAAACCAGAAGTTCCTAACTGGTCCTAGTCCTGAAAAAAATTAGGATGTGTTATTACTTGAACTAACCTCGTATTTCCCTTTACTTTATTGCTTTCTTTTTATCGAAACAAGATAAAACTAAAATACTAGTCTTCCTCATTAATTTTCAACCAGGTCTCTCAGCAACCAATCTACTTTAGTGCCTCTGGTTCAAACTTCTACTCCGTCGACAGTAAACTTAACATAAATCCATCTCGAAATTGTGAAATAAATTTTCACCTTCTTATTGCTTGACTTTGTGCACCTAATCTTAGAGCTAATAGACATATTGTAAGCTCCTTTCAAGTCTTTTGTTCATATAATATTATTTCGGAACGCCATTGTGATAACCGGTGAACAATGTTAGAGTGCAATTATTTTAGAAAGAAATTTATTTCCTAGAGCCATTTTTAATGGAGTTATTTCATATCACCAAAATACGAGGGGGTGTCGTAATGTTTTAATTATCACCCGGTACTTTTTATGCTAGAGTGATGACAATCTTTCAGTGCCGTCATTGACCCCTCGGGGCATAATGTTGGCAGTTTCAGTGATTTGAGTGCTTTTGTATTTTTACAGTGAGTGCCAGAAGTGACTGAGGTGTAAGATGGAGAAAAATTGAGGCTCGTAGTGTGATCAAGTTCCTGCATTTGAAGGGCAAAACTGCCCGGGATATCCATGATGAGATGGCGGCTGTTTATGGAAATGATTGCGCATCGTATGACACTATTGTGAGGTGAAAAGGAAATTTCGAACTGGTCACATGTCCCTGATAGATGAGCCAAGAGCTGGTAGACCGTCAGCTGTCACAGTGAAGAAAGTGGAGTGTTTAATACTGGAAGACAAACGAGCAACGATCCAAATGATCATGAACGAGACACATCTTAGTTATGTTAGTGTCTAGAAAATTATTCATGACGAACTACACATGTCTAATGTGTCTGCGCGGTGGGTTCCACGTTTGCTAACTCCTTTCCGAAAGCAAACACGGCGTAACCTTTCAAGACAGATGTTGACGCTGTTGGAAGAGGTTGAAGATTATTTGTTTTTCGCCTGGTAACCATGGATGAACCCTGAATCTGTCCGTATGATCCAGAGACAAAAACCATGAGCATGAAATGGAAACATGCCAATTCCCCACCTCCCAAAAGAGCAAAGGTGTTAAAGTCAGCTGGGAAGGTCCTGTTTTCAGTTTTCTGGGACTGTCATGGAGTCATCCTTACAGATTATCTTGCTAAGGGTCAAACCATCACTGGCAGATACTACTGCAATCCTCTGGACAAGTTACGAGCAGCTCTGATTAAGAAACGACGCGATATGTTCTCCAAAGATGTTCGTCTTCTGTCTGACAAGGCACCAGCTCATGCATCTCAAGTTACAATTGACAAAACAAGGAAATGTGGCTTTGAGACCTTAAAACATCCGCCTTATTCGCCCGATCTCGCACCAAGTAACTTTTTCTTGTTCCTGGTTTTGAAGAATCCGTTGCGAGGTCACCGATTTGACAACACAAATGACGTCATTAATGAAGTGGAAAAGTGGTTTAAAACGAATTCTGCAGACTTCTACAATCAGGGTATTCGGAAGGTCAAGAAACGCTGGGAAAAATGTGTAAATCTGGATATTGTCTACGTAGAGAGGTACTAACAAACACGAATCAACATAAACTCTCTATAACATTTTTAAAGGCTGTTAATTAAAACATTACACCCCCTCGTATGTGCTCTACTATGCTGAATATTTATGCGCTGTAGTTAGTAAAATAATATTACAGAAGAGTATTTAGAGATGTAAAATGTAATTGTAAAACTGTAACTTTATCTTACACCACTACAGGTATCCTATGGAAATGCACTTGGTACACTACAAGAGCAGCTATCACAATCTCACAGAAGCACTTCTGCATGACGATGGTCTAGTGGTACTTGCATTCTTTTTCCGGGTGAGCAAACGTTTACATCAATAATAATAATAATAATAATAATAATAATAATAATAATAATAATAATAATAATAATAATAATAATAATAATAATAATAATAATAATAATAATAATAATAATAATAATAATAATAATAATAATAGTAACGATATTGTTTGTTTACTTTCAAGTACTTAAGCAGTGATTACTCCCTGCTTCTATTTTAAAAATATCGTTTTGTAACAGGTATAAACAACTTCAAGGTATTACAAATGCAACAGTCAAACAGTAATTAATTAATATTTTATTTGATATATGTAAGCGTAATTTGTATATATCAGAGTGCACGCTGCACGTGCACATATTAAAAGCAGAACGAAATCGTTGAATCAGTTTTACAACATGGATAGTTACGTGCAATATATAAACATCATAGAATGAAACCGTTAAAAAGTGGTGAAAAACAAGCAATAAAGGATAAACAGAACAGAAAACAACATCAAAGAACTGTAGATAAATTAACCAAAACTAAATGGCTTATACAATGAGACGAGCATTTTATTTCACGTCTTTGATGATAATAAATAAAGCATTTGTAACTGAAAGGGAAGCTGTTGATATTTACAGTAAGTGGTTGAAAGTATTGTACAATTAAAATCATAACAAAATTCTCTGAAGTTAATATTATCATTGTTGTAACTATTTTTTACAATTCATATTTTTAATGAAACTAAATTAATCGTGCGTTCATTGAACTCCCTTCAGCTCTTCCATTCATCAAAACCATATCCGTCATTTTGGCGTTCGTATAGCGCTCCATATTGCTTGGCTTTGCTATCTAAGTACGCGCAAAATCCTCTCTGTTAGTACGGGATGTGTAGTTTTACACTGAAGAGCAACCTTGCAACTGTCCGAGTTATTAGTCGACTTTTTTACAAGTAACTGCCCTTTGCCCCATTACCTGAAAGGTAGCCTAGGGTCACTGATAAAGAACAAGGGGTAATGCTGTTGTTTTTGAGGCCGGTGCGTCCCAATAACAAATTTCTAGGTTCGCACACCAGTGGTTCCTGCGCTGCATACTCAAAAAATCATTTAATATTTAATGTTGCATAAAATTATACCTAACAGAGCTTCGAAGCTGCTACAACAACCTATACTTTTCTTTAGATATAAAGTCCTTAAAAATGATATGCGAACTATATTTTTCTCCACATAGAGTTAAAAGTCTACAGCCAATGATGCAGCACCGTACACGTGCTTTTGTTTACATTGTCCCACAAACAAAGGACGGCACGGGTACAGAAAAGTCTTGAGAATATTGCAAATTAGATTGTTGCCTTTCTTTAAGAAGCTACGTTGGTGATCGAGTGACTGAAAAACTTGTGTAGCGTGAATAATTCAATTTTTCAGCTTACTGAGCGTGACAACCGGAAACTTGGTCCCCTAGTGGAGAAGCTACCTGCAGTTAAATGGGAAGGACGAGACACGCGGCTAGATTACTTCCCGACGCTGGCGTCCCTTCTACCCCGTGACAGAGACATATTCTACACCTACAGAGGCTCGCTTACCACACCGCCGTGCTCTGAAGTGGTTACGTGGTTCCTCTTCCCAGAACCGCAACCTATCTCATTCAAACAGGTGAGTATTTCTCTCAAATTAGTGACCTTCATAAAATTAACTGCACGATAATGTCACAATTATTGAACGATGTTTGATTCCAGCAACATATTGATATAATATAGACGTTTTATTATGTGTAGTTGCTCATTTAGAAAAGGTTCAAACGATATACCACTTCAAATAAGTGAGTTACCGTTCTTTCTCGACCATGAAGATTCATGGGGCTCATTTTGAATGCATGTATGTAATGTGGTGTTTCACTCCCACTTTTACGACTTACGGCACCGCAGGCGGTGACACAGGTGATACATGAGACAAAGATGGAGCACCGGTGGAATGAGATAGGGGGGAAAACCGGATATTCCAAGAAAACCCGCCCCAGCTCCGTGTTGTCCACAACAAATCTCACTATGCGATCGCCTGGGATCGAACCCGAGCCGCCTTATTTCATTGCATGCAACAAAGACACGTGCATATTGTCACTGATCGTAATTTTTGTGATGGAGCCGCGACAAGCAAGTGCCGGCGCGTGCATAGGAAAGAAAGAGACAGAGAGTGACGCGCGGGCAGGAAAGAAAGAGAGAGATAGTGGCGCGCTGAATTGGAGGCTTGCCGATATATATATATATATATAGTTCCGTCTTTCGCTGCATCTCAATTTTTATCTAACGATCGCTTGCATTCCAGAACAATGACTAGAGGTATAAAACCCCGCAAAGTGTTAGAGCGTGGTCAGTTGTTAATTGAGTTGTTAGTTGTGTAGTTGGGTGATAGTTTTTGCGACAGCGGGCATTTGAAGTATACCGCAGTGATTTCTTTCGTTTGTGCAGCTGAGAACGATACGACCTTGAAGACTGCTATTATGTATGTCACGTCTTTGTACTGCTGCAAGGGGTGTACAAAGTTACTGTTTACTGGAATAAAGAGCATTTAAAATTTCTGCAAACAAGACTTTTAATTCTATGAACCCACAAAGTACAATATTTACAGTTTGTAACAAAACAGCAGCACGTCATTTATACTTTTCGTGAATCTTACACAAGCTCATAAATAGCCATCGTTTACACAACATATCCACAGGAACTTGTTTCATATTTTAATTCATACGCTCAGTCTGGCCACTTTCATATAAATGTTACCATGAACTTCCAGGGTAGGAATTCCTAAGCAATTTGCTTCTAAGTATCTGCACTCATCTCGTGTGACATAAAAGGAACGTAAACAGTGGTCAAGGGTTACTACAGCAGGTAAATATGGTCTTAAGTGTAGCTTTTTGTAATTTTGCGTTCTCCAACGTTAAGTCATATCGGATGGTGAATGGGATAGGTGAAATGACGCTCAAATGTGTCCAGGGTCCATGGAGCTTAGAGCTATCCGACATTCATCTTTAAGGATAAGGGGAAACCCCGGAAAAAACCTTATCCAGGTAGCTCACCCTGACCGAGATTCGAACTCGGGACCTCTTTAACGTGGGTCTAAGTGCAGTAAACATTAAAAACGTAACAGACGGTATAAGGGATGGTTGTTGGTTTGTTTCCTGCTATATCCCTGTCTAAAGTCTAGTAAAAGTTTATATCTATCTCTCTGTGTCTAAGGACGTAAAAATCCTTAACCAGACCGTCCTGAAATGGCGGGTTTTATTTCGGCGGACGGCGATGGCATTGCCTCCTTGATAAGTGAAGCTGGGGGTTCCTTGTCGTAGATATATGGCACGTAAATAAACTCAGGCCTGAAAAAAGAGACCTCCGATGAAACTTAAATGAGGAAATATAAAATGAGAACCGCAGTTGTTAACTAGAATCCTAAAATAAAACTAAATTTAATTTTCTTTTCGTCGTCTTAACTGATACCCACAAATCTGTTGGGCGAATGTCGTCGATTGTTGCATGGCATACAATTAACTTGCTTCTAGTGCTGAACAAATGCCATTAGGTTACTATCTAGTCTATCGCGTTCAATGTCTGGATAAATGACTGGGGATTCGCTATTACCATCAATTTTTGTGTTTCCCTTGTTTCAAACGCAAGTGGAAACTTCTAACGTGATATTTTGTATCCAATTAGGTATTTACCTTGACGAATAAGATAAACCATTAAACTACGCTAGCCTGCAGGATTTCAACCTAGAATTTCACGAATTCGGGGCACAGACATCCCATTCGGCTGTCTCCCTTCGTCCTGGTTTTAATCCTTAGAAATTCCTACGACTATATACAACGTAAACGTATAAGTTTAATAACTCCCACTTTGCATGGTTCCACCAATGTCAAACCGAATGGAGGTTTTTCCTTTTTTATATTTTACTTTACTTTCCGCGGTTGTATTAATTAGAATTACTACCATATAAACCTGAACCATTTCAATAGGTCATAATTTCCCTTTGAAAGCTCGTAGACTATATAAATTTGTTTTAATGATCTCAGTGGCTCTGGAAGAATTGACAATACTGACAATTGTTGACAGCTTACAGTCTTAAATGTCCCATTTTCTGTGATACGACTGTAGACACTAAAGTTTATATGGGTATGTTCAACACATTTGTGGAGCAGCTGGATGATATAGAATTGAGAGGTTATTCCAGCAAGATGGAGCAACGTGCCATACATCTAATGTACATTTAAAGGAGATATGTCCACACCGATCGACACAGTTGCGACCGGCCGAGGCGGTACCGAGGAACGACACGGCAACCACATCTGTAGCAGGGAGCGTGCAGAAGGATGAAGACCAACCCATAGCTGACAATCCACTGCCGGCACTGGCGGGTGAACAACAACAAGAGGAGCCGACACCAGAGGAGCTGATCATAGTGGAGAAAAAGGATTATGCCACCGTGCTTCGCGATAGTCCTGGGAAAAGAGGCATTCAGCACACCATGAAGGGGAAGGAGCAGACCGGAAGTGCCTCACTGATGTCTGAGACAGCTACAGAGGAGGAGACACCTTCCAATGAAAAGAAACGAGTCAAGAGGGCAAAGTCACACAAAGCTAATAAGGCAGAAACGTCTTGGAGCAGCCAGATGGAACAGGAGCAGGAACTGGCTGCGTGTGTGTCTGCAGAACAGCCTGGAAGACAGATGTTACCACCAGAGCCCGCAACCAAGACGGCAACAAACCAGCCAACAATAGCTGCTGCACATTTGGACAGCAGCGTCAGGGAGGAGCGAGACAACCAGCTTTCCTACAAGGTTTGCCGTACAGGTGAGGAAAAGGGAAAGAGGAACTCGGAAGAGGGTGGAACGTCAGAGCCTGTGCAAAGGACCGGGTACCAGGCTGCGGGTGAAGGTGCTGTCGTCAGTCCGCAGAAGGTTACAACGGACGGGGCTTCAACTGCGCGACGTTCTGTGCGTGACCCTCGGCTCCAAGTTCGTGAAATGCAACAGAGTTACAAAGATAGTGGTCCGTCGACTGCCGATGAGGGCGCAATGGCGAACGGGGGAAAGCAACACACTCAGTTGGTGCGGAAAGATGCAGAATCGGGTTCACCACATCTCACGGTGCAGGACTGGACACGGCAGGAGACGGCGTCTGATCTCCAAGTAAGGGAAGAGTCACAGCTGCAGACTACTCAGGAGTAGGCACTCAGCCAGCAACATACACCCAGCAGTGACAACTACCCTCATTAGGATGATATATTTAAGAACAATAGCCACCATAAATGTGAATGGCTGCAGGAATATAGTGACCCAGAAACTGCTCAATACTTTTCTGCTGGTGAATAACATTGACATCTGTTTTCTACAGGAAGTGAACACATTCAATTTGGATACGCTTTACTCTTATGATTATAAGGTGAATCTCGGCGTAGAAGGAAGGGGCACTGCCATTGTATACCGGAAAAGACTTCATCTACAGATTTTTCAGATGGACCCATCTGGCCGGATCATCTCAGCGACATTGGACGACACAGTGTTAATAAATATTTACGCTCCGTCCGGAACGCAAAATAGACAAGAACGAGAGCAGTTCTTTCAGAACGCTTTAACTACACATTTGTTGTATGGTAAGGAATATTTATTAGCAGGTGACTTTAATTCCACTCTCTGTGCCAAGGACCAAAAAGGGGCGCCCAATTTTAGCATCATGCTCCAGAATTTGGTGTCGCAACTACAACTGCAGGATGCATGGGAACTAAAGCATGGAAATGAGGTGGAATTCACGTTTATTAGGAGCACCTCAGCCTCGCGGATAGATAGGGTTTATATCTCGCCAGGGATAGTTACTTCTGTACACCGAATTTGCGTTCTACCTGTGGCGTTCAGTGATCATCACGCAGTGATCTGCCAAATACAAATTGCGGCCATTTGTGCTGAAATTGCCGGACGGGGATACTGGAAGCTCAATAATTCCATTTTGGAGGATGCCGACGTTCTGGAGAAGTTTCAGACGAAATGGCAACGGCTACAATTCTCCTTTTGCAATGCATCTAGGAAGAGTGACTGGTGGACTGTAACGGCAAAACCGGCTATTCGTTCATTTTTTAAACAGATAGGAATTCTGAAGGCAACGACAAGAAAGGAGCGTTTACATTTCTACAATGAAGTCCTATGGGACTTGTATACGAAGCAACGGGAAGGTTACGATGTAAATGTCAAGATCAAGCAGGTGAAAGAAACTATCAAAATGCAACAACTGCAGCATCTGGATGGATATAAAATCAGAGCAAAGGTTCAACACCCACATGAGGAAGAACGGAATTCCTTTTACTATTTTGCAAAGGAACGAAAGAAGGGGCGTACCCGATGCCCACGTACACTTCAAGATGTGAACACTGGAAACACATTTACAGGGACCAGGTCTATCCTTCACCTTATAGCAGAACACTTTCAGACTTTATTTCACAAGGGATCAGATGAAGGTACCCCACCGCGGTATGAGGCGTGGCCGCTGTTTACAACTGGGGTTACCCAGGAAACGGCCGACTTACTCACCCGAACCATTACAGAACAAGAAGTAATTGATTGGACAGTGGTTGGAACCAGTACAAACACTGGGAATGAAATGTACTACCACCACCAGGATACTTGGTATCTCTTTTATGGGAGATATGGAAGCCACTATAGTTTACAACTGGAGAGAGAAAATCAACCACTTGCGATACTCTTTATTGTTGAAGAGGGCTCGGAACCTGAATTTGATGCAGCGAATTTGGTACATACATATCTATGGTCTCAGTCAAATTTGGTACTTAGCGCAGATACTGCCAATTCCGAAACGTGAAGCACAGAGACTTGAGCAACTGCTTGGCTATTTCTTATGGACTGGGAAAGCCTACAGGGTGAGCAGAGAACAGTTACGATTGCCGCAATCCAAATGTGGATGTGTACTGGTGGACATCGCCAAGAAATGCATGGCCTTATTAGGCAAAACTGCTGTCAGATCACTGGGTGGTAATGGTTCATCGATAGATGGGAGTCTCTGGCAGGATCAGATACAGCACGCTCAGAGAATATATCCGGGATTCAACCCCATTATTAACCATCTGAGAAATCTGCTGGACACCAGTGCTGACCTCACAGTTTTTGAATCAACGAGAAAACAGTATCAGCTGCTCAATACATCGCAGTGTACATCCAGGATTGAAGAGAAAGAGAATAGAGAATGGAAACTTATATGGAAGAATCTCTTTAATAAAGTTGTTCCTACTGATTGGCAAGAGACAGCATATGAAGTATTAAACGAGACCATACCAACAGCGGAGAAATTGTGGCGACATGGCCGTACAACATGTAACAGATGCCAAATTTGTTCACAAATAGACACCTTGGAACATAGGATTGCCTCTTGCAAACAGGTGCATAATATCTGGATGGTACTCAGAGACTTTATTGGAAAATGGTGTCCGCCGGAGTTTCCACCATGTCTTCGAAGGCTACAGAGACTGGAATTCAGTTTTAAAGACACGGCGCTCTACAGGTGTGCGATCTGGTTGGTAATGGGAACGTTACACTGGATAATGCAGAAAAATCCTGGAAATGTGGCATTACAGAGGGAATGGTTTGAATTCCTGCGAAGGGAACGTTGGAAGCTAATCACAGCGGGGCTCAGTGATTCTATGGAGCCTTATATCATCCGATTTGAGCTCCATTACACTGGTTCCGAAGTCAACTTCCATCCCAACATCTAGACTGGCTGCTTTCATGGAGCGCAGACAATCTTTAGCAAGATCAATTTGCTCGCCACAAGTTGCTCAGAACAGTGTTCCTTCAGATAGTTAGGCAATCCTTTGCAAGGACTATCCGCTCAGATAGACGCAAATATAAGAAAAAATAGACTGGCTATAGAAGCTCAATACTGTAGCCTCAAATACTTCAAACAAAATTTGAAAAATTGGCACCTTCTTAATCCATTTTATCATATTTCTGAGTGTTTTAATTGTAATCTTAACACTGTACTTTTAACTGTATTAGCTTGACTTAGGTTGCAAACAACAGTTGATTGTAGTTTCTATGACTTGAAAGAAAATATGTAAGAAAAAAATAAATAAATAAATATAAAAAAATAAAAAAAATCCTCCTGTTGACGTGAGAAAAAAAAAGTGGTAAAAAAATGACACCATGGAACTTGTAACCAGTTTTTTTGATAATCGAAAAACTCAAGAGGTCTATGACTCTCAGATTCCCAAACCTAACCTCACCGGATTTCTTCTTGTAGGGGTATCTAAAAAATAGAGTGTACAAGAATAGGCCACGGACAATTAACGTTCTCAAGGAATCCATTCGAACCGAAATACGTAACACTGGCGAGGATACTCTCCGTAAAACTTCAGAGAATATGGTGAGACGAGTACAAACATGTATAGATGCTGGTGGAGGACACTTGCAACATTTTCTCTGAGATGTAAATAATGTAATGCAAACATGTATAATTTTCAACTTAAAACTTCACTTATCTTATAAGAAATGTTTATAATTCTTATAACTTCCCCAGGAATTCTTATAAGTTATTGCATTTCTCTATAAAATATAAAATTCCTAATAATAAAAAATCTGGTATTTATCAGTTTAATTGTTTCGATTGTGATGAAGTTTATATTGTAAAGACAAAACGTAATTTAGAAATCAGAACGAAAGAACATTTTCGTAACATTAATTATAAACAAACTGATAAATCGGCCGTAGCACATCATTTTATGTCATTTATCCATGAAATAAAACCAGAAGTTAAATTATTAAAACAATTAAATCGTCCGATAGGTTTAATGGTTTGGGAAAAGATATTTATTTTAAAAAATAAACATCGCATAATGAATTTTGAAATACTGGCAGTTGATTCTGGTTTTAAATTTGTTTTATTTTCAGATTTTGGTAGTACTAACAAGAACATATCAAAATCTAATGTTTAGGAACTATGCCAACAACTTTATTTTTCCAGCTGAAGATGTGTATGAATATACATGAAATCGCAATCCTGGAGAATTTATAAGAATTATCATCATTTCTTATAAGTGAATTTTTAAGTTACAAATTGTTATATATATATATATATATATATATATATATATATATATATATATATATATATATATATATATATATATATTTGTTTGCTTCACTGTTAATAGCTTCATATTTTATGTATTTACTGTAATGTACTGAATCCACACTTATGTATCATATTCTCCCAAAGTTGCACGTGTGTCCTATTATTGGTTTAAAGTTATGACCTATTGAAATGGTTCAGGTTTATAGCGATCGAACTGTACATTGTCCTATTTATGTTTTAAATATTTTTAAATGTAATTACTTCTGCCATTTTGTAATGTGAATCCTGTACCATTTTTCAGAAAAAACTGCACATTTTGGAGACTGTTTAGTGGAATTTGTTTTCAAATTTGGTACTACTGTCAAGAATGGCAGGCCCAGTGCGCTAAACCGCATGATTGCTGTCTTAGATCTAGGTTGCTTTATCCTTTCTAGGAACAACTTCCTTATCTGAATTGACAGTTTATGTATGAACAGCTTTGTCAGAAACTAAATTAAATTTTGTAATGATAAATACAAATCCGAAAGTAATTGCTAATAAATTGTTCATTTTGATACATGAACGTATGGGTCAATTCACTTTAAATAGCTATGTTATGTTTATGCATTAAACTGATTAATCAAAATAAGTGCAGCTGTCTGATCTCACATCCATTCAAACATATCCTGAGATTAATGAATTGAATGAATGAATTTATTAATTGCACATATTCCAAAATTTTACAATTTACAACATTTATTTGTCTTAACCCTGTTGCTACCTTGGCTTGGATGACACCATGGTCTTCTGCTCTGCCAGGTAGCTCTTAACCTCCATGTCTCCTTGTTACTTACTTAGCCTCTTTGTTCCCCCTCATCTTCCTTTCTTATATTCTTTACATTACTTGCCCATTTTTCTTTTACTTTACATCCTGAGATAAATATTTCGTAGTTCTCCACCGGAGCAGATGACAGCAGAATTCTTGCGAATGCACACATCAGATATTCCTTTTAGAGATATAAGTAAATTGTATGAATAAAGTTTTATTTCTGTTATTCTTGTATGACTACTAAAATGTATCGATTTTATAACAATTGTAATTTGAGTATATGTGTGAGACAGAGGGAGGGGGGGCAGAATGAGACCAAAGAACAGGTATAATGTATAATCATGAACAAGTAATCTCATTAGTATCCAGTTTCTTTCATATGAAACGCTGCGTTCAGAAAATGAATATTTTAGATGTGCGAGAAATAGATTTAACAAACTCAGCCCTGGAAATACTTCTGCACAATAAAATATTATTCTCCGATTCCAACTGGACACAAGATTTTGCACAAGCGCTGTCCGCCTGCTCTGTCGGCTACTTGGGCACGTCAGTTATCGATAAAACTGATGTACTAAGTATACAAAAAGAAAAAGTCACATTGTTCCACAATGAGGTTGTAGAGAGAATGTAACATCCAAATGATTTTTTTCGGGGTTTGAAAATACGTTATTTTCTACACTTAACACAGGCTACAACCTAACACGTCGCCCATAGCAATTTCACGACTTCCATAACGAGTGGAAGCACAGTAAAAGAATTTACTATATGTAGGTACATCTGCAAGGCTATTAAATACGAAATAACAACCTCCATTTCAACTAAAGCAAATTCAGAACTACAGACGTAAATTTTTAACAAACTTATGTTGCCCCCAGTGACGAAGCGTGCAATAAAGTACTGAAAGCATCCAATTTGAAGAGAAAAAGAAGAAAATTAATGTCAAAAAATATTTCAATTAATGGAAATTCACACTAGCCGTGTGTAGGATGCACTATGAAAGGGTAGAGCCAGACTGAAATATACAATGCCATAGCCGGGATGTGAACCACGGATCTTCTGGTTTCCGTCCAGCCGCTCTAGCCATAGCCAATGTGCCAACATGACATTAATTTTTCAGTCTGGTTCTACCCTTCTACTGTACAATAGAAAGAGTACCAAGAAGTAGCCTTAGTTCTTTGAGTCATTATTCTCTCTTATTTTAATTTTCTCTCTTATTTATTTGAGGCTTCCCTCGCTTTGATAGTCACTCCTCGCCACTGGTTGCCTCTCATGACTTTTGCCACACATTCTTCTAAAAAAGTATTATTAAAAAAAGCGTATCCTTCTACATACTTCATGCAATCGAGGTACCTGTATGCACAAATTGTTTTATTGCATATTTTCTTACAAGTACAATTTGATTAGTGGTGAAATATTTAGTGATAGTGAAATCTTTTAGGAGCTGGTCGCCATGAAATGGCTTTAATATCTTCACATCGAATTTAAGGGTGGAATGCAATACTTTCCCTAGTTTTTCCGAGTCTCTAGGTGAATTCCGGGAACATAAATAAATCCCGCGCATTTCCTGTCCCGTCTATTTCACTTCGCTTCTCATTCCAGTTGGCTATTATCGGCGTGGGTTTAGCCGTTCATGACATGGAATGCTCTCAATAAATTCTCATCTTGCGGATTGGGGGAAGTATGCAGTTCCCAGAACCCTCAGGATATATAAACTCGCAGGGAAATGGCAGTTTTAATCTGTAACTGTTAAAGACCCTACCCTCTGTTGCGTCTGTTTTCAGGTCAGAACATCTTAGACCCTCTCACCTCGTCTCTCCCACCCCGAAGAGTTTAGCACAAAAGATTTTCTGGAAGTCAGAACACTAATTTTAAATTACATTATCTTGGAATAATTCCTCTCCAGTTATATAGGTTTTTTTTTTTTTTTTAAATTACGTCCTCCAACATTAAGTCATAACGGAATGAATGAAATGGGTGAAATGATGCTCAGATGCGTCCGGGGTACATGGAGCTTAGAGTTACCCAACATTCGTCTTTCAGGATAAGGGGACACCCCGGAAGAAACCTTATCCAGGTAACTCACCCTGACCGAGATTCGAACTCGGGACCTCTTGAACGTGAAGCAGGCAGCGTTTGCACGAAACGACAAACGTAAAATAAACCATCACTTTTTGCAGTTCCCAGAAAAAGAGTTGGGATAAAAGTGATGTCAATTTACGCAGAGCTTGTTAATGGAACTGCTGTTCTATTACTCTGCATACATCTAGTCAAATATAGTTATCTACTTTCTGACTTACCCAGTTTTAACATTACAAAAAAGGTATTTCGTGAATATTACTGAAAAAACAACTTGATTATTCTTTTTCGTATGCACTCCCATAGAGTGCCTGAGTATATTTCAGGGTAATGCAAGTAAAGCATTCAATCCCTCTTTCAAAATTTACACGTAAAAGCAAAGAAGATAATATTTTTATTAAGCGCTTTTCAACTTCAAGGAAAACCTAATTTAATATTACATTGCTACATAAATCTAATTGGAAATAAAAGTCGGTAAAGCTTAACTTTTGACTTATTAATCAAATACTGCTTTGAAACCAAAATAACAGAGAGCAGTAGACAATTCAGAGATAATTAAAGGGAAAGCACTAAAGGAATGCAGTAATTAAAATATAAAAGTCACATTTCTGTGACATATTGCACATGAAAACGCATAAAAACATTTATATGGAAGATACATACAAAACACAGAATTAAATTCTGTAGAGCTGCGAACACATTCCTGTTCTAAATGTAACCTTCAAACGAAACTCTTTTAAGCCACAAAACTAAAATGCAGAAAATGATAATCTGCAATAGTGAAGGTGACTCTTACCGTAGGGAAAACTGGAAGGTCCATGTCAGGGTATTAACTTCATTAAATGTGTTTAATTTAAACCCAAAAATATATCATATCACGGAAAAATTATAATTAATATGGTAGCTGAATAAGAAATGAGAGGGGAGGAAGAAAAGAAGCACGGTACCGAGGGAGGGAGCGAGGTAGGTAGGGAGGGAGGGAGGCAGTCTATTAAATACGACTGTAGCAAATAATTGGCGAGCAAAGAGTTCTACGTTGGGGCGACAGTTTGATGCAAATGTAAATAATGGGTGTCGCACAGTTCCACTTTCCGCTAGTTTGATACAATAATGTTTAGCTCAGGGTAAAGCAATGAGGTTTTTCACAGGGTATGCATGAGCATGTATGAGAAGGATAGTTTTAATGACACTGGAATGCCCGTTTCAAACTGGTTTAATGACTGCTTCTTTTTATCAGAACATCGAACTTGAAGTTGCCGACCAAGGGTTACCAATATATCACTGTTCAGAGAGACTGAAGGTGGAATGCTTACTACTCGATAAACTTAATTCGTTCTTCACGTACATATGAACCGACAAATATCTTCTCTCATCACTTCTGGTCTGCCCTCGACCAAGACAGAAGAAGTGCACTGCCCTAATCGGCTCCCAGCCACGAACTGTATGACCACAGCTGCGCGTGGGTGTATGTGTGACTTTCACTTTCTCGAAGTCCTCTTTTCACACAAAGATTCCCTTTGTAACAATCTTGTCCATTGCGGTAATGCTCAGGCCATTATTAAGGGTCCGAAGAATGCCCTATTCACAAAGTCAAGTGCTACCCTTTAGAAATCTGCTAAGGACACTGTTTCTTACATTTCTTTTGTTAAAACAAATATTCAACCACGTTGCTATTCAACTCGACTGCACCTGCACGCGTTCCACACAAATATACATTCCTTTGAAATCCATCATGATTCTTTATTTATTGCAATTCTTAATTTCGGTATTACGACGGTGGTCTGAAAAGTTTCCGATCTCAACATGAACATGACTACCCGCATTCGTCTTTCAGGATAACGGAAAACCCCGGAAAAACCTTATCTAGGTAACTCACCCTAACCGAGATTCGAACTCGGGACCTCTTGAACGTAAGGCTGACATGCTACCATCTACGCTACTGAGGCGGCCACTACTATTGAAAGAAAGGAAAAGTGGAGAGGAATAGGTGAGTGAGTGAGTGAGCGAGCGAATGAAATTTTTACGCAAGTCTGGTAGTTGACGCTTAGCCTGAAATAATTTAAATGGAGACAACGCTAATGCTACGAAAAGCTATGGCCGCGCCGTGGCTCAGTGGTTAGACCGCTTGGCGGTGAGATTGGTGGTGGACAACACGGCGCTGGGGCGGGTTTTCTCCGGGATCTCCGGTTTCCCCCGCCATCTCATTCCACCAGTGCTCCATCTTCAGCTCATGTATCATCAGTGCCATCGCCTGCGGTGCCGTATATAGTAAAAGCGGGCGTTAAACACTACACATTTCATTTCATTTACGAAAAGCTTTTGACACAAATCATGTATTCTCTACAGTTTTCCTGTAGAAAGCTTGGATCTTTTAAGGTTGTCTTACAATTAATATTTCTGTAAGTCTTAATTAAAACAAATTATTTCCGAGGCTGTTGATAAGACATTTGTGTTTTATTTCCCACTTCAGTGTTTTAAACATATGACACTCTAAATACGATCTAGAGAGCGTTTGTGGGAAAAACAAAAATAATTAAAACTGTAATATGTAAAGCTTAGTTCGGAATGCATTGCTTTTTCCAAAAATCTTCGCTCACGCCTAGTGAATTCCTTTATTGCAACTGTAGCTACAAAACAATATATAATAAAGAATTTGTATTTCTTTTTATCTCAATTAACGTGAAGTAGATATAAAAATAATGTATTTTTAAGAATAAGGACATATCAGTGCCGCCGGTGTGTCGGAATGTCCTTCAGGGTTTCTACTGACATAACATTTCTTATTTTAAGTTACTGATGACAATTGCTACATCAAAGTAATTACAATAGTGAGCAGAGCTTTTATTGTAGCTATGATTGGTTGTTGGTAGTGTAATTATCTTAAACGTAGCAATGGAAATTGATTATTATAATCAGGAAATGGCAATGTGTTCATTATGTATGGACGTGCGTATTGGAATGCAAATGGAGGAAGCTGATTGTGTGCTGAACAGCTTCCGGACTCAACGGTAAGACATTTCAGAGAGTGGAAAGATGCTCGTTCCAGAAGCAGCGGAGTACCTTCCTTAGAGTAGAAACCTATAATAACATTGCGAATATCTGAAGAATCCGCGGATAGCATCAACATACAAAAGCTGAGACTGATTTTTTTCAGGGATGTTTATTATTGCAATTCAATGTTTACATGATCTTTTTCAAAGTAGTCCCCTGCTACTTCAATGCACTTTTTATAGCTTCTCTGCTGGTCTTTGAACACGTGCTGCAGACCATTGTTTGTCAGGTCGTTGAGAATCGCCTCACTTTTCTTGAGCACTGCTTCAGAGTTCTCAAATCGAATACCCCTAAGCTTCGATTATCACCGGTGTTGAGTCATGGATGCATCATTATGATCCTGAAGGAAACCAAGCCAACACAGTGTGGAAATCGCCAGGTTCTCCAACACCAAAAAAGGCAAAAGTTGTTCCATCTGCAGGGAAAGTGATGGTGATCACACTTGTTGACTGTAATGAGATGATTTACCAGCTTGTAGTTCCCCCTCACACTACTGTTACAGCAGCATACTACAAGTCAGTATTGGCTACACTGAGAAAGCACTTTGCAAAGAAAAGACCAGAGCTTTTTCGGACTGGATGGCGACTTCATCATGACAATGCACGGCCTCACGTCGCAAATCAAGTCATGCAGTTTCTGGCTTGATTCAACATTATCTGTGTACCACATCCCCTTTATAGCCCCGATATTGCACCCTGTGACTTTGTCTTATTCCCATCACTAAAGGCAAAGCTTAGGGGTATTCGATTTGAGAACTCTGAAGCAGTGCTCAAGAAAAGTGAGGCGATTCTGAAGGACCCGGCAAAGAATGGTCTGCAGCACGCGTTCAAGGACTGGCAGAAGCGCTATAAAAAGTGCATTGAAGTAGCAGGGGACTACTTTGAAAAAGATCATGTAAACATTGAATTGCAGTAATAAACATCTGTGAAAAAGAAATCAGTCTCAGTCTTTGTTGACCAGCCGTCGTGAATTATATCAGTAGTAAGAAGAACTCTAGTAGGACTGCGCTTTATCTATCTCATGTAAAATTGAAAATCTACAAACTGAGTTTCCATACTTCGAACCCATTTTCACCTCATTACAAGGAGCAAGTACTCATGATAATACTGTATCTAAACTTTGCTTTACTGATGAAGTAACATTTATTAATAATGAATTTTTATCTTAAAAACTAATTAACTGAGGTACCCTGATCAACAGAGCAGTTGATAGATTCAGTCAACACGAAACCTTCAATGCCATGGCCGACATTTGAACCACGGATCTCCTGGTTTCCGTTCATTCGCTCTAACCCATTGAGCTACCATGGCCAACGTGCCGTCCTAACATTAAATTCTCCAACTGACTCGTATATTTCCCCAGTAAACCACTAGGGACTCTCGTATCCGAGATACACCGTTTGTGGCGACTTACTATTGTAAGCACGTGAATCCCAGGCTTCATCATTTAACTCTTATTATTTTAGTTAATTGGTGTAAATTAATCATATCAATCAATTAACTAAAATAATAAGACTAGTGGGTGTTGCAGCAGTTATAATTCTACCATAGAGCTTAATATTACCAATAGAAAAATGGTGTAATTTTCCATACTAAAACTACGGTCTGAAAAGTTTCCGACCTCAACATCAAGATGGCAGCACCCGTAAATAAAATCCAGTTAATTTCGGTGTTTATGTGTTGACAGTTCTCAAAGTTTCAGTCATTTTGGACACTCCGTTGTTATGTAACTGTCGTTGGAGTGAGTTGATGTGAGTGTTTTTATGAAAGTGGACAAAATCTAGTATCGAGCTGTCATTAAATATTTGTTTTGAAAGGCAATACGCCTACGCAAATCAAAGATGAGTTGGATTTTGTGTATGGAAACTCTGCATCATCATTTACCACAGTGAAATTTTGGGAAGCTGAATTTAAGAGTTTGGGAGAAGATGAACGTTCGGGACGTCCAAAAAACTGCAACTACCAACGAAAACATCACCAAAGTTCAACAAATGGTGCTAGACGACCGCCGAATTAAAGTGAGAGAGATATCAGAGGCTATGAACATGTCAAAAAGAACGTGTTTGTCACAACATTTAGACATAAGAAAGATTGCAATCGTTCTGTTTACATCTCTTAACGTAATCCCTATAGCTCTATTTTGGTCCAGAAAAGATATTACTCATAGAATTATATTATTTATTACGTTCTTTTATGGATTTACATAGATCAATGCGGCAAAACTGAAAGAGAAGGCATAACATGGATGAGAGTAGGAATAATATATCTAAAAGGGTTGAGAAGTAATGAGGTAGGAATATGTGAATTTTGTGGAGATAAAGAGAGCACTGTTCATTACCTGGTAGAATGTAAGGAGTTAACAAATTGCAGGAGAAAAATATGGGATAAGGAATGGGACAGTGTAAGTGAAGAGATATTGCCAGTACGCATGCTTACGGGGATGGGAGAAAAGAAAATAGATGTATAGGAGATTTCTTATATAAGATAAGAGAAAAGTGGATTAGGATAAAAGAAGAAAAGGTCAAGAAGAAATGACACCAAGTTGCTGAGGAAAACCAAAGGCTCATGGCCAGGGGACCTGAGTCAGCAAGTAAATCTTAGTGTCAGCAATTTCATTTATTTGTACAGGAGATATAATATAGCATTTTCTATGTTAAATTTTATGGTACTGAATTTGTAATGGATACTGTACAAATAAATAGCAAATATTATGGGTTTACATAATTTTATTAATCCTTCTCAGATATCCTGGCCTGTGAATGTAATGAGGATCACCCTGTATGCAATGACTCCACTTTCATGTGAGTTTAATATACGTTTGGAGAACCCACTACAATCCCATCGAAGTTACATTGATGTGATGTACCGAAGCTAATTAGATTAATCGCCCCGCCCTTTGCAAAAGGAAATGCTGCACTCAGATTTGACAAAGTGTTTAGTTATTGCAATATTGTCCGAGCACAAAACCACTCAATCACGTAATTAATTTATGGAAAATTGGTCTTTCATATTATTGCAAAGGCAGGTCAAAGCGCAAATTCCACTTTCCGAAAGGACCGCACTCAAAGTAACATCTGGCAATACTTGACAATAGCGCTACAAAGTCAAACTTCGAAATAACATTGTGAATGGAAAAATTGTATTGGTACATGCACATGATTTTCGTTACTCTACAAACTATGCTTACAAAATTTTATTTTCTCTAGATCTTTTTAATCTAGTTGAATTTCACTTCCTCTTTGCATGACTACGAAAGAGTGTAGAGTCGGAAGTAAGGAAACCGGTAATGCCTTCTATTTGTCAAATATTTTATTATTTTCAAACCAATAACAATGAATATCTGTAAAAAAACACAAAAAGGTATTTGGCATAAATTGTGTGCTGTGATGAGATGTACATTTTTCTGCAGTGAGATTCTACCTCTTATGGTTTATCAGTTAGAAAATATCTTTGACAACAAATACGATTTTAGAAGCAATTTCCTGAAAATTCAAGATAGTCATTTGTCTTGAAGATATTTTATACATGTTGTATAGTGTGATCCATATAAACCTGTACCATTTCAATAGGCCATAATGTCCCTTTGAAAGCTCGTAGAATGTAGAAACTTGTTTTAATGATCTCAGTGGCTCTGGGACAATTGACAACACTGACAATTGTTGACAATTTTCTTTGATACGACTGTCGACACTGAAGTTTATACGGGTATCTTCAAGACATTTGTGAAGCAGCCAGATGATATCGAATTGAGAGAAGGTTATTTCCAGCAGGATGGAGTAACGTGCCATGCATCTAATGACACCATGGAACTTATAGCCAGTTTCTTTGATAATCGAATAATCTCAAAAGGTCTGTGGCCCCCCTGATTCTCAGCGGATTTTTTCTTGTGAAGGTATCTAAAAATAGAGTGTAAAATAATAGGCCACGGACAATTGATGTTCTCAAGTAATCCATTCGAACCGAAATAAGTAACATTGGCGATGATACTCTCCGTAAAACTTCAGAGAATATAGTGAGACGAGTGCAAACATGTATAGATGCTGGTGGAGGACACTTCCAACATTTTCTCTAAGTTGTAAATAGTGTAATGTAATCTCCCAAAGTTATACGCGTGTCCTATTATTGTTTCAAAAGTTATGACCTAATAAATGGTTCAGGTTTATATGGATCGTACTGTATTTTAATAATTTTTGATAAAATCGAAATGTTAAATAAATATTTTATGTAAAGATTGGTTTATCGTGGACGAAGTCTCTTCTGAACCGTTGTGTTGCTAAATTTAAATGCCCTATTTAGTCATTCACCAACTTTTCCATTTTGAGTTACGATGTTTTAAATTTTTGGGATTTTCCATATGTAGGGATATTATAATAACGACCTACATTTGAAGAAACTAAAGTGTTGCATCACAATATTTTTCCCTATTCAGTCTGCTAAATATTATTCCTAGAACAGCTTTCCCTAGTTCTAATTAAACCAGCTAAACCCGTAATTCACAATATTCTAAGGTTAAAAGATGTTCTTCAGTCATTTCCTCTTCTTTGTTGCACAGAGGACAGTTTGGACTTGTATAAATTCCTAGTCTTGTAAGTGTTTGGCCAAATAATCATGTTCCGTAAGTAATCTAAAATTTTTATTGCAGCTTTACGTGGAATTTCTGGGATAATTTCTGGATTTTTAATTAAAATTTTCCATTTTTTATCTTTCGCTTTGTTAAATATTGTTTGTTTTTATATTTTTTTAATTAGTCTTTTTATGAATGTAAAGGATAATCTTTTATTTTTATTGTGAATTAAATTTGCACCTTTTTTTGGCAATAAAACCTTCTGATTCATTTCCAGCAATTCCAAAATGTGCAGGTATCCACTGTAATTTTATTCTTTTCTGGAGTTTTTGAAGTTATTGGATCATTTTTATAGTCTTTAATTTGGATTGACCTCATTTTATATGAACTTATTTCATACGGTGCTGATTTAGAATCGAAAGTATGACAGCATTTTTTAATTTATCTATTCCATATAGAAGATGTTGGAGTGAAATATGAATAGCCGTTACTTCTGCATCAAAATTTGTTGTGTGGTATCCTGCTGGTTGATAGAATGAGAACAGTGCACACGTAACTCCTGCTCCTGAGGTGTTGTCCAAGTTAGATCCATCTGTGTAGATATGTAACCATTCTTCAGGTGGGTATCTATTGTTCACAGTTGATAATGCGTAATTCACAATGTCACTATGTGAATGCCGTGATTCAAATCCCGGCTATGGCATTGAATTTCTTTAGGTTGGCTCTAACTTTACAGATGTTTTCATCCACACGGTTAGTGTGAAGGAATAATTAATTTCTATCAATTGACCTAATAGTAGATACTATGAAGCTTGGGACTTAAGGTACATAAAGCACAGTAGGTTGTCATTAAGGTAGTATATTATGTACATTAAAACCTCCTTAATCTGGACGTCCAGAACATCCGGACCAGTTTTGAATGAACAAAAGCTATGCTTGAGATCTTCTCGGGAAACAAGTGAGGTGAAAAGATGATTAGAAATCGACGTTTTGGGAGCGTACATCTCTCCCATCATCAGGATATTTTAATAAATGTTATAACCACAAAATGTATTACTGGATTTAACACAAATATAAACAAAGACAAAACACTATCAATACTTGCATCAGTGAACTAAAGACTATTTTCAGTCAATTAAATGCCAGGTCAGAATATGGCGTGAGTATAGAAAACGTCTAATGGTCTTTTCACCTGACTGGTTTCCTGGAAAGATCTCGAACATATTCGTCGCCAGGAAGCTTCAGGTTTTATTTTAAATATTACGCTGTTTATTGTATAAATGAAGACTTCTTTATACACCGTAAATTGTTACTCTCAGTAGGTACATTACTCAAATTCTCTTGCCAGTGGGCGAGTTCATTGTACTCACCTCACCTGCTTGGGACCAGTTTGGAAGAAACACTTTGATAATGTTATGGAAAACGTAGTGGTCTAGTGTGTGTGTGTGTGTGACTTGCCAGAAAACAAGATTGAAGAAGAAGAAGAAGAAGAAGAAGAAGAAGAAGAAGAAGAAGAAGAAGAAGAAGGAGGAGGAGGAGGAGGAGGAGGAGGAGGAGGAGGAGGAGGGAGGAGGAGGAGGAGGAGGAGGAGGAGGAGGAGGAGGAGGAGGAGGAGGAGGAGGAGGAGGAGGAGGAGGAGGAGGAGGAGGAGGAGGAGGAGGGAGGAGGAGGAGAGGAGGAGGAGGAGGAGGAGGAGGAGGAGGAGGAGGAGGAGGAGGAGGAGGAGGAGGAGGAGGAGGAGGAGGAGGAGGAGGAGGAGGAGGAGGAGGAGGAGGAGGAGGAGGAGGAGGAGGAGGAGGAGGAGGAGGAGGAGGAGGAGGAGGAGAGGAGAGGAGGAGGAGGAGGAGGAGGAGGAGGAGAAGGAGAAGGAGAAGGAGAAGGAGAAGGAGAAGGAGAAGGAAGAAGAGAAGGAGAAGAAGAAGAAGAAGAAGAAGAAGAAGAAGAAGAAGAAGAAGAAGAAGAAGAAGAAGAAGAAGAAGAAGAAGAAGAAGAAGAAGAAGAAGAAGAAGAAGAAGAAGAAGAAGAAGAAGAAGAAGAAGAAGAAGAAGAAGAAGAAGAAGAAGAAGAAGAAGAAGAAGAAGAAGAAGAAGAAGAAGAAGAAGAAGAAGAAGAAGAAGAAGAGAAGAAGAAGAAGAAGAAGAAGAAGAAGAAGGAAGAAGAAGAGAAGAAGAAGAGAAGAAGAAGAGAAGAAGAAGAAGAAGAAGAAGAAGAAGAAGAAGAAGAAGAAGAAGAAGAAGAGAAGAAGAAGAAGAAGAAGAAGAAGAAGAAGAAGAAGAAGAAGAAGAGAAGAAGAAGAAGAGAAGAAGAAGAAGAGAAGAAGAAGAAGAAGAAGAAGAAGAAGAAGAGAAGAAGAAGAAGAAGAAGAAGAAGAAGAAGAAGAAGAAGAAGAGAAGAAGAAGAAGAAGAAGAAGAAGAAGAAGAAGAAGAAGAAGAAGAAGAAGAAGAAGAAGAAGAAGAAGAAGAAGAAGAAGAAGAAGAAGAAGAAAAATAAGTATGGAAGAAGGTTTTATAACATTTTTAGAAATATCGGTAACTTCCGATGTTGATACAGAAGACATTGACAATTGGTCCCAATTTATTCGGAAAAAACGATGTTCTACTCTATATGGGATGCCCTAGTGATTTATCGAGAAAATGTGACTCGATGAATTTAATGTTACTTTGATCTGTTGGCATGGTAACTCTAAGGTTAAGAGTAATTGAGCGCAAAGCTGCAGGTCCATGGTTCAAACTCCACCTGTGACATTCAACATTTTACTCTGCCGCTAACCTTGCAAATCTTGTACTATACATGGACAGTGTGAAAGAATAATTCTATTAATTGAATAAATAGGTGTATAGACTAAGAAGTTTTGAAATTATGAAGCTTAGACGTTTCTTACAGAATAGTAAGTCATCATTAAGGTACGTATCTCATGAATATAGGTTCTTCTAGTGATTTTCTGGAAAAATGTAGGTTAGTTGGAAAATGTGAAGACCGGAAGACCACGAGTTTTAAATCCCAGCTATGGCATTGAATTTTTCAGTCTACCTTTCCGTACTTTGGAAATCATATTTGAACTCGAATTTCCTGCATAGCAAAGCCCACTTCTGATTAGATGTTTACTGTCCATAGCAGTTCATCACATCGCACCCCGAAATTTCTGTATTTGGCACATATTAGGTATACTGCTGGGAAATCATGCACGTATGATTAATGGTATTCATTTGGGGTACGCCTTCCCTACCGTTGATATTTTCCTGGACAATGAAATCTAAGTTGTTCTGTCAGGAACATATCCGTTGATGAAATATGCTCGAGGCAGAGAGCAGGTTGATTAAAACTTGGTGAAGCGCTTGCAAAGGCACGCCGCAGTAAAGAGGACTCTGAAAAGAAAGAGCAGCTTACTCAAAATTAAGAGTTATGCCGTCATTATCGAACTTACATATAAACTGCAATCCCTTAATCGAGATGGAAGTCTTTCCCCGTCTCCCCTCTATGCTCCTTACACCTAGCCCCATTTGGAGCCAAGGCAAATGGCTGCTGTGGTATTAGAACGAAAGAAATATGGATTTCTTATAATTTATTCAACCACTTTCTAGTATATCCTGATTTCCCCTTTTTTCTTTATTTCTTTTCTTGGCGACTTTCCCTAATCAGGTAAAATCCGCTCATTTCGGAGAGAGTTACAGCACGTGCGGATTACAAGAATTGCAGCAGATTAGTTAAACAAATGACGAGCTATCTTCTGCAGTGCCTCACCAAGATCATTTGGTTTACCTAGCTTTAGTTAGTTTCTTTCCATCACAAATCACCGCAAGCAATAGACGTGACTTATGATATCAGATTGGATTTAGTCCAGATTTTTATTATTTTATCTCGAATTTATTTATTTATACTCTTTTCCTCCGCCTTCTACTGCGTATAAAGGGCAAGTACTGCATTTCACCGAAAGCTTTCATATCGGGACTTCACCTAAAATATAATTTTTGAGATGCCTTGGATCCAAAAAAGGAATTTTTAAAAAAGTATATTTATGTCAACAGGATAACTAAATTTTAGGGATAGGTCCTCATATCTTCGATACCTTACGATTCTTGTATGGTATCAACATTGAACGATACTTCAAAACTTGATGGAAATAATCATTCTTTCCACACTAGCCGTGTGAAGGCTAAGGTTTAAATCAGTGGAGTCAGACTGAAATTTCAATGCCAAAGCCGGGATTTGAACCACGGATATCCCGCTTTCTGTGCGGTTGCTCTAAACCAGAGGAAGACAGGCCCGAGAGATGTGACGTATTTCAGTCGGGAGCGAGGCCTGCAGTGCGTGTAACGTCAGGCAAGAGCCGTGTAGTATAGTGACTGCGCTTAAACCATCCCCAACCGGCTCTCTTTGTAGGGAAAACTGTTCTTCCCCCTAACCACAATCTCATAAACATCTTAGGAAACACCAACCGGGGTCAGAGGTGAAGAATGTTAGGCACGTGTTTACAGCTGAGAATACCCAGGGTTGCCGTTGTTTAAAATAACGTTTAGAGACAAAATATAAATAAAGTAGAATTTACTGTAAGAAATGGCCATTGATCTTTTCAAATAAAAAATAAAAGATTAATGTTTCCTATAATAATACATGATGTTACAACTCTTTATAACAACTGAAAAGAGATATATTACCTATGCTGTTATGGTATTAGTACTTCTATTACGTACAAGAACTAAATGCGTATTATTAGCATAATATCTAAGGAAAGTTTAGTAAAACATCATTACAATTTTAAAGGGGTTAAATTGCATCAGTGTGCATGAATTTACGAGGGATATTTACTTGCGAACTAAAGAATCACTTTGGATATTCTGGTAGTTAATAATAATTTATAAGCAAAGATTGCACGTTAGAGCTTTGTTTATTGCAATCGTGAGCCGATGTATCCTAAAACATTTTCCTTTATCCTATGGCAGCTACAGGTGGTGAATTCCTGTTGATTTAACAAAGCAATAAATACTTTAAAAGTAAACAAAAAACGAACCAAGTAATTAAAGAAAAACTAGTAAGGAAACTCTATTACTCTTTTCAAATTTTGGAAGCTTTTTACAAGGACGTGTGCTAATTTTACAGGTTTGAATAAAGTTAATCAGTGTATTTTTTTGGGGGGGGTCCTTCTGCTAAACACAATTTAAATAAATAGTCACGTACATTCCGCATAATACTGAAATATGTCATAAATGCTTTACAACTCGAGAAAGTTTAGAAATACTTTTAGATATATATTACAAATATGAATGGAAATCCATGTTAGCATATCCATGTTATGTTCGATACCCACGGTCTCCACATCTTAATTAAATTACGCAAGTGCTAAACGCCAATGACTATTAAACATTAATAAATTTATAAAATTATACTAAATAAAACACTATGTAACTTCTATAAATATAAGCTTAATTAACATACATAGGAAGCACGTTTGCACAGTCTAAGATAATTTCTGAGGACACGAGAAAATATTGCAACAGCGCTCTAACTTGGTGAACGTATTAAGAAGGACCACCCATATGTTTAAGGGTGGAAAACCCTTATAATTGCTTACATGTGAGGAGGCGTGGTCAGAAGGGAAAAATCATGACACCGCCAGGGATTCAATGGACGAGGCTATTATAGAGTCTGTTTAGTTAACGCGTGTGCACGTCGGCTGCTGCCTTTGACGAACCCTTATAATCGTTTTACAAGACAGACCCTCCTTCTCGCAGTCCGTTCTGCAAGGTTGCCACCTATATATATATATATATATATATACTGGATTCCATAATAACCCTCATCTTATTCAAAGTGCGGTATTTGAAACCCAGCTCCTTTAAGAGGCCGCGCAAAGTGCAGTGCCCGTAAGGAAAATCACAAATTTCTTGCAAATGTGCAACCAATTCGTCTAAGATGGGCGCTCTCCCTTTTGCATAGAATCTATAAATTTCTCGACGAATTAAATCGCATGTGAAATTATCTAATTTAGAGAAATGTTTCCTTTTGTTTTCACACTTGATCGGCCTCTTTGGTATTCCTTTCGTCACAATATTTCTTACTGTATTTCTGTGAATACCCAGAATTTATCATCAGGTCCATTGCACGACCCCTTACCAAGATTATTTATATGTGTTCAAAACAAGCGCTTGAATTTTCTTAGAAACAGTTCCCGTTATAACTTTGTTTTTTTTTTTTTTTATTTTTTTGAGACTTTTCCAGTAATATAACTCGGCCCAGTTATTCACACTATTGTCATCACTTTGATTATTTTCACTTGACTGAAAGTTATCTACTACTTCATTTGCATTTACCACTGCATTTGCCTCCCACGGTCTCCACATTGTGACACACAACGAATTTCTGCACGTAATGAAACAGATCAACTGGAAGTTGGAACTTTGGCAACTGAGACTCCACGTGGAGTAGACATGCGGCTGTCACTTCGAGAAAACAGGGCTGCTATTGGTCCTCAACGACAGTGTTCCATTTCTGAAGTGTGGAGATAGATTTATGACGGTCATTATTGGGCGGGAGGCTCGGGTTCCTTTGACTCCAAACTGAACATGCGTTAACTAAACAGACTTTACCAAGTTGCCTAAATAAATTGGGCAGTGAGTACAGAATTTGAGGGTTCAGTCACGTGTAGTGCACTCTATGACAATAATGTAGCTGCCACGTACCTAATGGAACTGTTAAATTTACAATACGACTATTTATTCAAGGACAAATCTTACACACAAGAAAGACTTGACTGATTTTTACAACAGTGTCTGCCAAACCAGAACTTCGAGGTTGTATTCACTTGCCGCACGGACATTGTGTAAGTTTGACTCGACATATGTGTGCGAACATTTCTTTTCTGTTATGAAATTAGCTAAGTCCAAACCCCGAAGTACCTTGTCGGATCATAATCTAACATGCAGCCTTCGAATACAGATTTCCCAGACATTACGTTCTGATATTGGTAAACTAGTTAAAGAAAAACAAAACAGAAAGTGTCCGAAAATGTCCACATAATTTTGTTCTGAATGGGTCTTCTCTAATTTGCAGAGAAAATTACTTTGTGTTTTATTTTATTTACTTTATAGCATTCCTGACCTTCAGATGAACTACGAGTTGATGATTTATATATTTTCTCATAGCACAGAACCAAAATGTAATTGCTTATAAACTGTGACCAATTTTGTAATTAAAGCAGTCAGCATTAATATTACAACACCCAAGATATAAGTGGTACATATTATTAATACCCGATACGTTTCCTGTCTTTCCTACGCTGTTGGAACCCCAACACATCAATCTGTTTCCTTCATCTTGGGCAGCAGATGACTTTGGCGATGTTTCCAACGGTAGTTGCAGTTTTTGGACGTCCCGAACGTTCGTCTCCCAAGCTCGTTTAAATTCAGCTGCCCAATATTTTACTGTGTTAAATGATGATGCAGAGTCCCCATACACATAATCTAGCCCATCTTTGATTTGCGTAGGCGTATTGAATTTCAAAAACAAATATGTAATGACAGTTTGATACTCGATTTTGTCCATTTTCATAAAAACACTCACATCAACTCAATCAAACGACTGTGACATAAAAACTGAGCGTCCAAAATGGCTGAAACTTTGGAGAGTAACTATCAACAGATGAAAGAAATTTACTAGCTTTTATTTACGAGTGCTGCCATCTTCATGTTCAGGTCAGAAGCTTTTCAGATCACCCTCGTACATGAATTTCATGAAACTAATTAAATCGTCATTAGACTGTTAAAAATCCATCAAGTGCAAAGCTACGAATAAAATTTAGAAAATAATATATATGAAATTTGACATTTTTCCTTTGCTTTTTGTTTTTCCAGATGAAGACGTTCCGTAAGTTGTCAAGTGGAAGCAAGCACAAGCTGGTAGACAACTACCGAGTTCTGCAGCCTCTGGGAGAACGTATTGTCTACGTTCGAGATTTGGAGTCCGCAGCTAAACCCAATTGCAACCTTACAGACCTTCCGTGGTACCGAAGTAATTCTATTGCTGGAACTGACGCTCCGAAATAAAAGAAGGCTGTAGTTTAATACTTAATCATATTTACAAGTCCATTCACTTTCGAGAAAATTAAGGCATGAAGATGTTTATATATTTAAGTACATCACATATCATATGTTTCATTACCAAACTCCATGTGGCATATGTACGTAATTATTATGATACCGAGTGTTCATTTTATTTGTGGCCCATTGTCCCTATATTGTACAAGATATGACGTCACCGCTGACAGCCGAACCTCCTGGCGACGAATACGTTCGAGAACTTTTCGGGAAATTAGCCAGGTGAAAAGACGATTAGGAATCGACGTTTCGGGAATGTACATCTCTCCCATCATCAGGATATTTTAACAAATTTTATAACCGCAAATGTATCACTGGATGTGGCACAAATATAAACAAAGACAAAACACTATCAATACTCGCACCACTGAATAAAAGACTGTTTTCAGTAAATTATACACACTTAAATTCTCGCCAAATACATCAGGACCATCCACAAGCCACCTCCGAAGATTAAACATCTGTTGAGACCAGTGAAAGATAAACTGGACTTCCAAGTTCCGGGAATGTACCGCATTCCCTGTGAATGTGGGACACCGTATATAGGACAAACCGGAAGGACCATCGCTACTAGAATAATCGAACATGAACGGAGCATTCGTTTAATGCAACCTGAGAGGTCTGGACTGGGAGAGCGTTCTTTTGATAACGACCATAGAGCCAATTTTCGGGAGACGACCATCTTGGCAAAATGCGACAGGAGAGGAGAGTTAAGGAGGATTTGGACATTTCCTCCGAGAGGAGCGAGTTTAGTCGTGATATTGGATTTCAGTTCAGCTCCTCTTGGAAACCCGCATTAAAAATGGAAATCCATCGAATTAAGAAGCACAGATCTGTAAAGTTGTTACGTAGAAAATGAAGCTAGCTACAGAGAAGCAATAAATATTACAAAAATATAAATATTTCTTAGAAAAGCTCCACTAATCTTAATAAATTGGTGTTACTACTTCTTTCCAATGGAGATCGATTTCACAAACAGATTTTTCATATCTTCAGTCCATAAACAAACTCCGTTGTCAAGGATTCCGGTTACCATGTTGTTTTTTCAGTATTACCAAAATCTGAAAACGAAACAAACCTAAAAACAGAATCAACTGCTGGTATTTCAAAATTCATTATGCGATGCTTGTTTTTTAAAATAAATATCTTTTGCCAAACTATTAAATATATCGGACAATTTAATTGTTTTAATAATTTAACTTCAGGATTTATATTATGGTTAAATGACCAAAAATGATCTGTTACGGCCGATTCATCAGTTTGTTTATACTTAAAATTACGAAAATGTTCTTTCGTTCTGGTTTACAAATTACGTTTCGTCTTTCCAATATAAACCTGATCACAATGTAAACAATTAAACTGATAAATACCAGATTTTTCATTATTAAGAATTTTATCTTTTTTAGAAAAATGTAGTAAATTTTAATACTATATTTATTTTGAGGAGCTAAGGTTATGCAAACTTCTTTAAAAAAAATTGAAAATGATATTAACCCAAGGATGGCAAGTAATTTTTTTTAAATTATAATCGTCTTATATTTATTTAAGGGTAGAAATATCAATAACAGGTTTTTTATATTTAAATTTTTCAATTAGCACTAATTTCTTAAGATAAGGAAACCGTTTGTAACAAATATTTATATTTGTGTAATACTGTAGTTTTTTGTGTAATTTACGTCCTCCAACGTTAAGTCATATCGGTCGATGAATGAAATGGGTGAAATGATGCTCAAATGAGCCCGAGGTCCATGGAGCTTAGAGTTAGCAGAGATTCTTCTTTCAGGATAAGGGAAAAAGCCGAAAAAAACCTTATCCAGATAACCCACCCTGACCGAGATTCGAACTCGGGACCTCTTGAACGACTATACAGCTTTATCATCAAGTTAAGTAGTTACGTTTCTTTGGCCCAATTAGTTTTCTATACTCACACCATCTCCTGACCTGGCATTTAATTTACTGAAAACAGTCTTTTGTTCAATAATGCGAATTTTGATAGTGTTTTGTCTGTGTTTATAGTTGTGTTGTATCCAGTATTTCATTTGAGGTTATAACATTTTATAAATATCCTGATGCTGGGAGAGATGTACACTCCTGAAACGTCTATTTCTAATCGTCTTTCCACCTGACTTGTTTCCCGAGAAAATCTTGAGCCCAACTTCTAGTGTGCAATTGTTAATTAATTCGTACGTCAGATGGCAGCAACTTCAATATGGATAGGTGTTAACCGGAAGGAAACAGGGAGTTGATTACGTAATATTTTCCGATTTTCCAACAGATTGATTTTGTTTAATTGTTGAGAGATAGAATGAGAATGTGCTAAAATAATGTTTCTATCAGTGTTATAAACATCCAGCAACAGATGTACGATAAAAAAAATAATCCTCATAATTCTGAAAATTATTTTTCAAGAATTTACGCACAAAAATCTTTAAGGTAGCCTTGGGTCAGAAATGGAGGGGAAGTAGAGGGTTTGTTTGACACTTTGGGAGTATTATTCCTCAGGCCTGCTTTAATCGAATGGTTCAACGCGTTACGACTTCATTACGCCGTGAGAACTGGGCAACCATTTGAACACAAACCAAATTCCACTTTAGTAATCCCAGAGAAGGTAAAACTCATGTCAAAATAGTGACGTATTTTAGAGCAAGTGTAAATGACAACACCAATTTAAAATGAACACCCGGTAGTTAGCAAGGATCAGGATTCTCCAAGTAATGGCCCCAGGATATGTGTTGAGGTTATCTACAAAGAATAAGATGACAGGTCATGACGTGGCATGTCCTCGTGACATTAACATGTAAACTCTGTCGCTTTGATTCTTAGTACCTTGTTTTTGGATAACTTGATGGAAGTAGATACCTGCTAGTGCAATTAAGGCTTGGGTCAAACCTGAAACAATTTCTTTGTATTTATTGATTAAAATAATATGTAATATATTAATTTATTGGAAGAAAACTGGACATAAATGTTGTGAAGTTGTGTTAAGGAATTTTACTCTTCAATTTAACATCTGTTTGATGAGACAGGTAGGTAATAACGCGTTTCGTGTGTTTTCTTATACAGTGCGATCCATATAAACCTGAACCGTTCCAATAAGCCTTAATTCCCCTTTGAAAGCTCGTAGAATGTAGAAATTTGTTCTAATGATATCAGTGGCTCTGGGAGAATTGACAACACTGGCAATTGTTGACACTTGCCAGTCTTAAATGTGCAGTCATCACAGCAACATGCAGTACTCACTACGAGAACATATTTACATTTTGAAAACATATTGGAAGACAAATTCCTTGGTAACAACACAACGGGAATTTCGAAGAGAATTTAATGTACACGATGTTCTGACCAAGACAACAATTTTATCGCTCGTAAGAAAGCTGGAGACAACTGGTATACTCATTAGTGAGAGTGGAAAACATAGACCGTCATCTGTTACAGATGTTCGCAAAAGGCTATTGAATTCTCCAAACAAATCGTTGCATCGATTGAGCCAGCAATTAGGGTATTCATATGGAACATGTCAAAGAGCTGCGACCTTACAGAGTGCATATGGTGCAACAACTGAAAGAAGCAGAATCAGTTACTGTCGATGGTCTCAGGGTACTCTTATTCCACGTCCAGACATTCTCTCCATAACGTGGTTTACAGATGAGGCATGGTTTCATCTGTTAGGCTACATAAACACACAAAACACCAGATCCTAGGCTGAGGTAAACCCCCAATTGATCCATAAAACCCCACTGTATGATGAAAAGGTTGGAGTATGGTGTGCGGTGTCAGCTTCCAGGATCGTTGGTCCCATTTTCTTTGATACGACTGTAGACACTGATGTTTATATGGGTATTTTCAAGGCATTTGTGGAGCAGCTGGATGATATCGAATTGAGAGAAGGTTATTTCCAGCAAGATGAAGCAACGTGCCATACATCTAATGACACCATGGAACTTGTAACCAGTTTCTTTGATAATCAAATAATCTCAAAAGGTCTGTGGCCCCACAGATCCCCTGACCTAACCTCACCGGATTTTTCTTGCGGGAGTATCTGAAAAATAGAGTGTACAAGAATAGGCCACGGTTGGAATTATTAGACGCTGTCCTTACAATGAAAACGTCGCCGTTTTAAGTATCAAAAACAGTCCTTACTCTCGTCGCTGCCACTAGAGTTCTATGCACTGTGCAGTGCTGCCATCTCTGTCACGCATTCACAAAGAGTACACGTGTATTTTTCTTTTTTTAAAGAAACAGAGGTTCCTATCTGGTCGCAGTCCTGGAAAAAAGGAGGTGTTATAACTTGAACACACCTCGTATTTATTTTAAAACAAAGGAAGGTAGCCAGTCGTGGCCGTGCAAAACTATCCTATAGTAATACACCTTCAAAGATCTAATTCGCTCTATTCAATGAGCCCTGGAATGAAATCTGTGGAACTCAATTGTAATTTTATATGTATTAACAAAAAGTAGCTAATATAATAGACATTTGTAATAGTGACTTGTATAAGGGTGAATACAGAAAGTATGAGACAAAATTTATTTCACAGTTTTTGTTTAGTAATTTAACCGCATTTATAATTGGATACCTAAAAGCAGTATTAAGTTTCCAGTATCCGAAATTTACTATATTTCTGCACCCATGCTATTTTCTCTGCCTTTCTAATATTTTTCAGAGAAAATCTTTATATAGAGATAATATTAACTCCAAGGTAGATAACCACATCATCAAGGTTACCTTATTTCACAACTGAATCCTCTCGGTGGCTTCGTAAGCTGTCTTCCATTATCAGACTAGATGAGGCTCTGCGAGCTACAGGATGTTCTTTCAGCTTCTCACGAACAGAGATGGCTCCTATTATTTAATAGTGTACACTTCCCAGGGACTCCAAAAACATGGTTGGACAAACACTATAGCTTTTGAAGAATGTGTTCTGTTATGAGCCAATCAGATACAAATTAAACAAAAGCTGACATACTGGAAAGGTACAACCCCAGAGTCCACCTGCAAGCCAAATTTACCAAAATACGAGGGATGTTCAATAAAGAATAATCACAAATTTTTTGACAACGTACCTTTACTCATCCTCATTATTTTGATGGTCCTTATTAAAATAGTTTCCCCTGAATACGATTTACTTGTCCCAGCGTTTCTGCCAGTCTTCAAAGACATGCTGGAAACCATTTTTGACAGATCCTTCAAAATTGCCTCCGCAGCCTTCACCATTGCTTATGATGATGGATAACACCTCCCACGAAGGCGTTTCTTCAAGTTAAGGAATAGAAAAAAGTCACATGGGGCTAAATCCGGACTATAGGGAGGGTAGGGATGTACTTCACGTTGATTTTTGCAAGATATTCAGCAACAACATTGGCAATATGCGGCCGCGCATTATCATGGTGCAGCATCCAGCCTGCTTCACGGAAATGTGGTCTTTTGCGCCTGATATGGACTTACAATGTTTTTAGCACATCCTTGTAGTATTGTCCAGTTACTGATGTGTGTGCAGGTACAACATACTGATAAACCATTCCATGAATATCAAAGAATGAGATGACCATAACTTTCCCAGCAGAAGCAACCACTTTTCCCTTTTTGAGGGGTTGGTGATGAAGGATATTTCCACACTGAGCTTTGCTGTTTGCTCTCCAAGTTTCATCAGCAGTGATTACGTTTGAAAGAAACTTCCTCTAACATCAACTTTAACTGCATGTTACCTCCATTGCAGCGGTAGGCGATACTAAACATGTATGAACTTGCCTGGTTCTCACAGGCGGGAACCAGGGGTACCAACAATGAAACTACTACGGCGTGTTTGTTTTACATTAAGCTAACAGAATATAATAAGATTGAATTTTACTGCAAAAAAGTATGATCATTCTTTATTGACCAGCCCTCGTACGTGACCTCCCTGCAGAACTTTACTCCTATAACGTTATTTCGGTTTCTGCGATGTTGTAAATTAAACATATTTTGTATAACAACTACATTTTACTTAAGTTACAAATAGAGCAATCAATCACAATGGTGTTTTATGGAAAGATTAACAGTGTAAAAGACTGACCAGCACAACATTCCTCTATAGAGTCATAAAATTCCAAAGCAGAGTGTTCGAAGGGCAGGGATCAACCCACGACTACCCGAACGTGAGTACCAAAAGCTACCGCCTGAAGTATCTCGCTCCTCAAAGGATGTAGACCATAATACGATCGGCTGATAAGTCCCAGGCTACCCAGTAATTTTTTTTCTTATTTCTCAACATAATCTCCAGGAAGGCAGCATTTTTCATATCGGTCTGCTAATTTGGTCCTCAAAATAGAAGTTTACCGCAGCAATGATCTCCTCGTTGCTGTGAAATGGTGGTATTTGAGGGAAAAGTAATGTATCCTATTGAAACGACAGCAATAAGTGGCCGAGAGGGACTTGCGGGACGCTAGCCACGCCCCACCCTCTAGTACTGCAATCCAATCATGCCACCGTTGAGGGCAGAGGTAGTGGATGCAGCGGTTGGTCGATTGGCCTTGGCCCGGTGTAGAACTGAGAGTTTAGAGTTTATTCTTATTAGGATTTCAGGAATAATAAATTTTACTTAAACCCTAAATGAGTTTTTTATTGTAAATTCTCTGAATCTCAATTATACTTATAATTTTATATTTCAATCTAGATAGAGTGTACTATCGGAAGAAGGATGAACATGCCCTAAAAACTATTCACGTTTTCTTTAAATAATGTTTAAACTCCTTCTCTTACTGACGCACCACAGGCGGTAGACAGTACTGAAGAGAAGACACAATTGGGAAAGGAAACAGGAGTGAGGAAAAGCTGAAAAATCCTCCATCAGGAAGGATCATACTGTTCACGAATCCATACGTTGTCCCATATTGCTACTAAAAATATTATTCTTTACAAGCATTTCCATAACAATATGTTTTGTCCTTTTTCTTTTCCTACACAAAATTAACACTACTACAGGATTACTTAAAAGCATTCCGCTATGAGCGTTGTAATCGCACCAGCTGCACAGAGGAAGAGAAAGAAGGAAAGAAACCAACAAGGTGAGAAAGAAAAGTAAAGAAGAAAAAAAGAAAAAGCTTCGTGACTATAACGAAGAGGATATGATATGGTTTCTGACATCACTAAATTACCTTTGCTGGTAAGAATTAAATAATCTTAATGTTATTTAACTATAAGAAACTCCTCTTGTTGATTGTCTCTCCCTCTCTGTCTCTCTCATACATACACATAAAGATACATACACGCAAAATAAGACTTTCGATTCTAAAATGGTTTATTATACAGTGCCAGTGGCAGCCTTTTGTTTTTAACAAGGAAGGAAAGAGGACAGAAGAAGGATTAAGGAATAACATAAAGCAGTAGTAGAGATAGTGCAGTCCCACAGTAAGCACCTCCGTCGCATCGCATCGCAGGTACTGGCAGGCTGTGTTATCCCGAAGATTGTTGCTGTGTGCCCACCCAGGATAGGGTTTAACCACAGATAGGATTTTCTTTTCGGGATGGTTTAGGATGGTCGATTGATTTCGAGGTAGTTTAGTACTGCCACTAGAAGGATAGAATGTTTTCCTTTAGCACCCTGGCGTTGAAGGATTTATTTTGATCTGAATTGATTTTTGTTAATTTTGAGACCAACAACTCTTGGTAGAATATGGGAGCTCAGCTTTTGCTGCTGCTGGAATTGCTCCGTGGTCACCTCGGATGCCCGCAAGCCATGCGGGGCACCCGGAATAGTCGGCGATGACGTCTGGTTGGATCATAATCACCAAGAGACCTAACCAGGGCACTTCTGTGCAAAGGTAACTCGTAAAATGTTGTAGCCCGGCGTCTAATTTCATCCTCCACGTATGGAAGACCCGAGGCTTCATGGAGGAACCTTACTGGGAAACATTGGCCTACTGAATAGATGGACCTAAGTCCTCTATTCTGAGCGCGTTGAAGATATGCCAGCCAGGAATCTGCGGCGATGCCCCAGACCTCGCAGGCATGTAGCATCAACGGGACTATGAAAGCTCGAAAGAGGTATAGCTTTACGCGAACTGGCATCGATCGAGAACCCAGCATAGGATACAGGGAAGTAATAGCTCCCTGAACCCTCGCCGGGAGTTCCCTGATGTGTCGACGGAAAGTCAGATCCTTGTCTAGCTCAACTCCCAGGTATTTGATAGAGGGTACCCATTCTATCCTTCGACCTCTGAAATGGAAATCTGGGCAGTCTGCGGGGATGTGGCGCTTGGTGAATAGAATTGCGTGGCTTTTGTCCGGATTAACGGACATCCGCCAACGCCTGCACCACTCTTGTGTGAGACGGAGGTGTCTTTGAATTGGATTGAAGGCTCTGCGAATATGTCTGTCTTTGCAGAACAGCAGCACGTCGTCAGCATATTGTGCCATTTCGACGCGCGGCTCGGTTGGGAAGTCTGCCATATATACACTGAATAATGTGGGAGATAATACAGAGCCTTCTGGGACTCCGCCTCTCACGGGTCAGAGAGAAGATGTTTGCCCCGCAACTGTTACTTTAAAAGTGCGATGTTTTAGAAAGCTGTGTAACATGTTGATTAATTGGTTTGGTATGCCCAGGTGAATAAGCTTGTGAAGGAGTCCGGTGTGCCAGGTTGTAGAGAAGGCCTTCTCGACGTCCAAAGACACTGCTGCCGTGAACGCCTGTTCCTGGAAACTTAGGGCAGCCGTAAGCACCTCCGTTAGTTGAGGTGGCTTCTTATCTGCGTGAAAGGAAAGGCGCACATATCGTGGGTTTTGCTGGCTATGGTCATGACACAAGGCCCGGACCAGAGCTCTGCGGCTCAGGGCGGGTACTAGGAAGGAGTGAAGGGAGTAGGTATCAGGAGGTTAGGTAGTATTTATTTAACATTATTTTCTGAGCACCAGAGGTGCTTGGGAGGGCGTAAGCGTTGCTAGGCCTAGCGGCGGCGTGTACGTGGGTTTGTGATAGGGCTCAGAAATAACTGCTGTCCTAGAAGTGTGGTGATTTCATTGTTGTTGTTCCAGTGACGTTTGTAGGATGCTGATGTGATGTACAACTTGAGTGGAGTGCTCTCGTTGTGTATCCTGTATTTCCTGGTGTGGTACTCCAGCTAGGTGAGTGCAAGGAGGGAGTTCTGCAAGATTTGGCTTGTGGAGTCCAGTGTCTTGGCTATGTCTTGTAGAGTTATCGTGTTGGTATTGGTGGATGTTGCAAGTGTGTTGATATGGTTAAGGTGTGTGTATGTGTTAGTGTCGATCATGGTGATAGCGTCCTGCAATGTAGAGGGTTTTGTCGTGGGTCTGTGATGAAGTATTCAGTCTGATGTGTATCTGGGTTATGTTTGCAACTGCTTTCTCCAAGTTGGTCAGGCGAGGGCCAAGGTTCAGAACCTCCAAGTGGAAGTCCTGTATGGCCTCCTCAGAGGGCGCAGAGGCTGCAATGGCGGTGTTGCTGACTGCAAGCTTGCCCTCAATGGCGACCAGTCTTGTGGTGTGGCAGTCAGCCGGCGGGCGTTTATGGCTGCAACAGCAGGCAAGCTGCCGCCGAAGAAGGCCGGACATATTTATCAAAAAAAACTACAAAAATACTAGCAACAATTGTATTTCAGGTGCTTTATCATTTTCTATAATACAGTGCTACAATATTCATAAACTTGTTTATCCTACTCGTTTCCTGTTGAGTTGCTGCAGAAGTGTGAAGTACGTATAAGAGGCATTCAACAACTGTAACAGAGAAAGTAGCGTTATCTCAACTTTTTATTGCTTAAGAAATATTGTTTAGAAGTTGACATGCGTTGGTAATCGAGTAAATTGAAAAGTCAAGTGCGTATTTAAACACAAATTATTTAAAAATAAAATAACCATGCATTTAGAAACTAATGAAAAAAATTGTTTTCTAAATTATATTTAAATTTATTTCATTAATACCCAGAGGTTTTTGTATCCCAAATATTGTATTTGGTTGATTTGTTGAGAAATCGTGTTTCCTATTTACATTTTAATTGTATTAGAAATTGTATTAGAAATGTAAATCAGTAATTGGTTAGAATGGGCAGTCTAAGTTTTAAAGCATCGTGGTATTACAGCAAAATAAGCCAATGGTAAGCTAAACTACCATAAAGATCCTTTATCGCCTTTTTTATTAATATAGGGTTTCCTCCACTTCCTCGTTGTTCTTGTGATGAACATATGAGGATACTCCTTCCCTCACGAGGAGGGAATTTTTATGCCCGAAACAATACATAATCCTTCGCCGGGTTTAAACCCGTGACCTGGAGAACCAGAATACAGAAAGACCAGGAAGGTTGACTCTTTTTCTGCAGCTGCTGTCATTACTGAATTTTTTAATTTCCATAGCAGAACCTTAAGCTAATGTATTTATCGCTTACTTAATTTCGCCTGGATATCTAATAGTGTTAGTTGCATTATTGCTTTTCTTAAACATGTAACCTGGCTAGCAAACGATCTAAGTTTCCCTGACAACACTTAAGCTAGTCTTCTCTTACGAGGGCTGTTCAATAAAAAATTATACTTTTTTTTGACAACGTACCCTTACTCGTCCTCATAATTTTGATGGCCGATCTCAAAATAGCCTCCCTTGAATGCGATGCACTTGTCCCCAGTATCTCTACCAGGCTGCAAAGACATGTTGGAAACCATTTTTTGAGAGATCCTTCAAAATCGCCTCCGAAGCCTTCACCACTGCTTCTGCTGATGGATAATGTCTCCCATGAAGGCGTTTCTTCAAGTTAGGAATAGTAAGAGGTCACATGGGGATAAATCCGGACTATAGAGAGGGTGAGGGATGCACTTCACGTTGGTTTTTGCAAGATATTCAGCAACAGCATGGCAATATGCGGCCGCGCATTATTGTGGTACAGCATCCAGCCTGCTTCACGGAAATGTGGTCTTTTGCGCATGATATGGACATGCAATGTTTTCAGGTTGTTCCTGTAGTATTGTCCAGTTACTGATGTGTGTGCAGGTACAACAGGCTGATAAACCATTCCATGAATATCAAAGAATGACATGACCATAACTTTCCCAGCAGAAGCAAACACTTTTGCTTTTTGGGGGGTTGGTGATGAAGGAGATTCCCACACTGAGCTTTGCTGTTTGCTCCCAGGATGAAAATGATGTAGCCAAGTTTCATCAGCAGTGATTACGTTTGAAAGAAACCCTGGATCTTCCTCTAACATCAACTTTAACTGTATGCAGACCTGCATCCGAATGTCCTTTTGCACGGGAATCAACAGTCTTGGAACCCCTCGCGCACAAACATGTCTCATGTGTAATGTTTCTGTCACCAATGTGTTGGTGGCACCCAATGAAATGTTCAGTATTTCAGAAAGTGATCTTAAGGTAATTCGTCGATCCTCTCTCACAATGGCAGAGGCAGTGTTGATGTTTTCTTCCGTAAGAGAAGTAACTGGAGCACCGGGTCCACCTTCCTTTGAAATTGATTGTCTCCCCTCTTTAAACATTTTCAACCACCTTCGAGCTGTGCTGTAGGGAAGAACAGACTCTCCATAGGCCTCCTGTAACATTGTATAGGCCTCAACTGAGGATTTGTTGAGAAAAATCAGAATTTCAAAGCCGCATATTGTTCCTCGCGTGTTACCTCCATTGCGGTAGGCGATACTGAAGATGTCTGAACTTGCCTGGTTCTCACAGGCGGGAACCAGGAGTACCAACAATGAAACTACCGCGCCGTGTTTGTTTCACATTAAGGTAACAGAATATAATAAGATTGAATTTTAGTGCGAAAGATTATAACCGTAAAAAATTATGATCCTTCTTTATTGAACAGCCCTCGTATTATGCATTAATTTTACGATAAGGAACTTATTTTTGCAATTATTTGTCTTCTTAATTGTTTCTTTATATAATTCTTCGCCCTTCCAGTCATTAATAGCGATGTCAGTGTAGAGAAAAAATGAATAACAACGAATGTAACTGAACATCAAATCTTGGAAGAAATAATTGAAAATCAAATGCATCGCTAACAAAAGTTGCGCCAGTAGACTGTAATTGGATATCAGTATACGGTAAACTGTGAAAAGGTAATTGTACAAATTATAGACATCTGACACCGCACCAAAACGTAAACATTCACTCCAATCAGCTGACAGGGGGAGATCGGCTGCTGACCATTAATACAAACCTCGTTCCAATGAAATTTGGGGCACTGTAATTATTAAGCATTTACCACCAACTGACCAACAAAGCTGAAAACTGAACCAAGCTGCATTTTCCCTTTTACCTCTGGTACGTTCTATTAATGAGATTTTTTGTAGTAACAATATACAAGAGATGTGCCAGCTATTTCTTTCACCAATTTCTAGATATCTGATACCCACAAGGGTCGGCTTTTAAGTTCCGGGCTTCACAATAAAAAAAGCCATTTACAATTATTGTTCACTATTTCTTAACGTAATTTCCAGAAAGGCTAATCAATTTGTAATATCAATGTACTAAGTTAATTAAACCATATTTGTTGTGCAATTTATCATGGTCCTCAGAATATCTGCTTACAGCATTAATGACCTCCTCGTTGCTGTGAAATCTTCGACCACCAATAATTTGTGTTTGAGTGTGTTTGTGTGTGTGTGTGTGTGTGTGTGTGTGTGTGTGTGTGTGTGTGTGTGTGTGTGTGTGTGTGTGTGTGTGTGTGTGTGTGTGTGTGTGTGTGTGTAATTTAGTCCTCCAGCGTTAAGTCATATCGGACTATTAATGAAATTGGTGAAATGATGCTCAAATGAGTCCGGAAACCATGGAGCTTAGAGTTACCCAGCATTCCTCTTTCAGGAAAAGGGAAAACCCCGGAAAAATCCTTATCCAGATAGCTCAGCCTGACCGAGATTCGAACTCGGGACCTCTTGGACGTGAGGCAGACATGCTACCATCTACACTACCGAGGCGGGCAAGAAATGTTTTGAGGTTCGGGAACAGGTGGTAGTTACTGGGTGCTAGATCTGGGGAACAGGGTGGGTGTTTAAACAATTCGAACTTTAATTCGCACATTCTTCCTATTGTTGCGAACATTGTTGCGACGGGCGCGGCCGGTGCGCACGAAGAGACAAATAGTGTAGCGCGGAGATAAAAGCTTGCCAAAACAGGGAAAGAAAGAGACAGATGACTGGAAGGTTCTATCTTCTGTTGCCATCTTGATTGTTAGAGAACATTCCACAAATTTCTAGGACAATGAATGGAGCTATAACGAGGCCGCGGATCGCCAGTTGGGACAGTCATAATTGGACTCGATAAGTGTGCGCGTGCGTCCTGCGCCGTGGCGTAGTGGGCTAAGGCAGCATGTCTTGGTCCCTGGTCACGGAAAGCGGCCCGGGTTCGATCCCACCCATGTGGTGGGGATTTTAGGTCCCGGGTATAGGACCGGTGCCCACTCAGCATCGTGAGGAAAGTGAGGAGCTTACGCTAGGTAAGCGGCCCTGGTCACGGAAACCAACATTCCGGCTGGGGAATGCCGAGATGCTGACCACATCTCCCCGTATCGGTTGGATGATCGTCCACCTCTGCCGTGCGTAAGTGGCCGTGAGGCCGGCAGTCGGGTTGGTAGACCTTGGCCCTCTAAGGGCTGTCACGCCAGTGTACCTGTGCAGCTGTGATTTGAAAGTGAACTCTTTTTTATTTACGTTTGCAGAAAAGACTAGAGATTGTGTTGGTTTATGTTACGTCATCTTGCTGCAAAGGGGTGTACAAACAGTGTCTTTCTACACAAATAAAGGGCATTTTGAATTTCTGCAAACTTGACTTTTAATTCTACGAACCCACAAAGTCACACTATTGCAGTGACAGAACTATGGGCCGGAGCATTGTTGTAACAAATAAGATTTCTTTCTTTGCCAAGTGAGGGCTTTTTTCTTTTCAACTCATCACTCAAAACATTGTAGTAAGCTTGCGTAGTAGTCACCATCGATACTTTTACCCTTTTCCAAGTAACCAATAAAAATAATTCCCTGTGCATCCCAGAAAACACTCGCCTTAATCTTGCTAGCTGACAAAATTAACTTTGACTTTTTTGAAGTTGGTTCACCTGGCGCAATCCACTGAATTGGCTATGATTTACTTTCTGGAGTGTATCCAAGTTTCATCCATGGTAATATGCCGTTTCAAAAATTCATTGGAAGTTTTGCTGTATAACTCCAAATTCTTAACAGAAACAGTTCTTGTTTGCAACTTTTGTCCAGGTGTCTAACAAACGCGACACCCATCACGTTCTTTTGATAGGTTTACAGCTTCTGCTATCGCAAAAAAATTTATATTGCGATCTTCCAGTACTAAACGATGAATTGTTTTCAATGATCTCTGGAGTTGTGACTTCCACAGGGCGTCCAGAGCGAGGTTCATCACTAGTGCTCGTACATCCCATTTTAAATTCTGCAACGATCTTTTAATCATTGTATATGAAGGGGCAGAGTCGTTTAATGTACGTCCGTTTCCTCTTTGATTTCTTTAGGTGTTAAGCCTTTCAAATGGAAGTATTTAATCACTGCTGTTTTTCCAAATCCTTATTTTCGTGAAACTGCTACACCTGTTTTATTTAAAATGTTGTCATTCAAAAACTAAACAAGCTATTGACCTGTAACTATGGATACAAGCTAGTCTGGAGTTGAACTATACCCAGTCTTGCCATAAATACTGTTAAAAATTTTTGACACATGCTGTACATCCAGTTTGGCGTGTGAACAACTGCGTGTGTGCACACCTTAATCTTGAACCACTGTTAGCTTGTCTTTGAAAGAAGAAGTACTTAGGTCCAGACTTTAACATGGAATGGGGTGATTATGAAAATCGTGTAACCGTCATTGCATTGCATAAAGTTGAAAAATCTGCAAATGACATTTTCAAGACGCTACAAGAGCTGAAAATCAGCCGGCAACATTGAGCGATTCACAGCAAGTGGGACTATAAAGGTTCGGCCGAGAGGGTCGACCACGCAGTGTCAGGACTCCAGCAGCACAAAAAGCAGTGGTGGCTCGTGTTCGGAGAAATCCTGTGCGGAAGCAGGCTATCTTGCCCTATGAAATTAACATTTCAAAAACGACAATGTCCAGGCTTCTGTCAGAGGATCTTGGACTAAGGGCTTATCACCAACGTAAAGGAAATTATCTTGACACATACCTAAAGAAGCTGAGAGTGCTTAAATATCGATGTCTCCTACAGCGTTACACTCAAAATGGGCATTGGAACATCCTTTTCACCGATGAAAAAGTTTTCAGTATTGAGGAGCCTTTCAGTGTGTAAAACGGCAGGGTTTATACATCATCATCTCGGGAAGCCAGTAATAAGGTTCCTAAAGTTCAGAGGGCCCATCATCCCTCCTCAGTGATGGTGTGGTGGAGAGGGAGAGTTATTCTGGTACCACCCAGCAACATTTTTGCGAAAAGGGGATTAATATCAGCTCCAGAGTGCATGAAAGCACTGTTTTGGAGCCTATTGTCAAGAACTTGAGTGGCACAAAACCAACCATGGACTTTCCAGCAGGATTCTGTCCCTGCCCACAAGGCCAGGTCAACGCAAGCATGGCTTCAGCGTCTGTCCCTGGCTTCATTTCACCTGAAGATTGGCCCAGAAGCAGTCCGGACCTCAATGCATTGGACTACCGACTGTGGTCACTGCTTGAGGGCATCGCCTGCAAGAGGAGACACCCCACCATTGAAGATTAAAGACTTAAAGCCTGTATGCGTGCAAAAGGTGGCTATTTCGAAAAGTGATTGGTGCTGTGTGTAAATGAATGCCTGTGGGTACAACATACTAAAAGCCAATTAAAATACTTTACATGGTTAAATGATGAAGCCTGGGACTCAAGTACTTACGATAGCAAGTCGCCACAAACGGTGTACCTCGGATGCAGAGCCCCTAGTGGTCTAACTGGGAAATATATTAGTCAAATGGAGAATTTAATTACAGGATGGCACGATGGCCATGGTAGCTCAATGAGTTAGAGCGACTGGACGGAGACCAGGAGAACCGTGATTCAAACCCCGGCATGGCACTGAATTTTTCATGTTGACTCTATCTCCCGTAGGGGAGGGGATCCGTGGTGCGGGCGCTGTGGACCCCTAGCACTCGTGGTACCTCTAACGTTACTAGAGGAACCCCGGGCCGAGCATTCGAGCACCTCCTTGATATGGAGTTGTTAAGATTGGGTTGGACTCGAGGGGGCACTGGGAACTCCCGATACCCGTGGGAGTTGAGACGGGTTGAGGGAAGCCATTTTGGAGTTGGCGCGGTAAGTGGCGTATCCACTTCCATCCCGTCTTGAGTACACAGGATCAGATAGGGGGGGGTTTATTAGTATCTAGGTCTTGCCCTATGGAAAGCCCCACGGAGGCGCCGGGCGCCCTTTTGGGACAGCTCGGTAAGTCCGTGTTCGAAGGAGGCCCGGATCCTTGGTCCTACGAGTTCAGAACTAATAGGAGTAGAACCTCTGGCATTAACTGTTGACTCTATCTATTAAAATCCTTAGCTTTAACACAGCTAGTGTGAAGAAATGATTAATTTCCATCAATTAACTAAAATAATAAAGAGTTAAATGATAAAGCCTGGGACTCAAGTATTTACGATAGTAAATCGCCACAAACGGTGTACCTCGGATGCGAGAGCTCCTAGTGGTCTACCGGATAAAGATACGATTCAAATGGGAATTTAATGTCAGAACGGCAAAATGGCCGTGGTAGCTCAATGGGTTAGAGCGACTGGACGGACACCAGGAGATCCGTGATTCAAATCCCGGCCATGGCATTCATGGCATTGAATTTTTCATGTTGACTCTATCTAACAAAAACCTTTGCTGATACACGGCCAATGTGAAGAAATGATTAATTTCCATCAATTAACTAAAATAATAAAGAGTTAAATGATGAAGCGACTCAAATACTTACGATGGTAAGTCGCCACAAACGGTGTATCCCGGATGCGAGAGCTCCTAGTGGTCTACCGGAGAAATATGCGATTCAAATGGGAATTTAATGTCAGAACGGCAAAATGGCCGTGGTAGCTCAATGGGTTAGAGCGACTGGACGGAAACCAGGGGATCCGTGGTTCAAATCCCGGCCATGGCACTGAATTATTCATGTCCACTCTATTTTACATGGTATTTGCGTTTTTCACTTTTCAAGTTGTAACAGTGTTTATGGCAGTAGAATAACCGCTGTGGATGGATAAAACAACATTACATAGTGACCGGTATTCAACTTTTTCCTGCATGCACGGACACTTTCTCGCCGGCAGCTAAATGGCTTAACGTTCAGCGTGTTGCTCTGCAGCGCTCTTATATATCGCCGGCAGCGATTGCATAGCACTAACGCTGACGTCGCTTCCACATTTTTGTCGTGTTGGGCCACGGTTGAGAGAGTACTACAAGGAATATGTTTTTTGTACAGTTGGAAAAAAAGTACACTCTCATAGCGGAGAGCTCTTTCGAACAAGTGCACGTTACAAAGCGTACCCTGGCCACTCGGTCATGAGAGCTAAGTTTTAAAACGGCCCCATTGTCTCGTATAAATTTTAAACGACGTAAATGTTTTAACAAAATAGGGCCGTTTTCTACGAGTAATGAATCTAGAACCTTCTGTCTTAGTATTACATACCTTGAAAGCACGTACCTTTAACTTCTACATCTTGATTTACTGTAGAAGTATTGCATTTGATCTATAAGGACATTTCACTAGAATCACACATTTGAAGCTTCCCTGATTCTAATGTATTTTTACTAAAAGCCTCTGTGCTCCTCTGATCTCAATTAATGGTGGAGCTGAAGATTATGTTGTTGTTGTCAAATGCTAGGCTTTGGCAATGAAGTCATCAGCTCTCTTGCTCTCCAATATTTCTGCGTAGTGGGTCCGGCAGGTAGGACTTCACAGGCTATAAGATGTTCTTCAGTCATTCCCTCTTCTTTGTTGTCAAATGCTAGGCTTTGGCAATGAAGCCATTAGCTCACTTACTCTCCAATATTTCTGTGTAGTGGGTCCGGCAGGTAGGACTTCACAGGTTAGAAGATGTTCTTCACTTAGTCCCTCTTCTTTGTTGCACAGAGGACAATTTGGAGCTGAAGATTATTATCGAAGGATTCCCACATCTAAAACTATTTATCGCCTCATAACTGACACTTAATATTTTAATTAAAATAAATAATTGATTAAAATTAGGTATGGGACGATACCAGTTTTTCTCATACTCGATTCTCCACACTGATACACATTATTTTACAATATACCCGATACTTCCAAACTCGAAACCATCATTTTACTTTTATAGTTTCAATACAAAATAGAATGTTGGTAGAAGTGTATAATGTCAATAAAATTAAATAGCTGCACATATTTGATGAAACATCATCTTCTTCTTCCTTCATGCTTTAGGCATTACTGCCTGTTGCAGTCTACATAATTTATTTTATTGGTTTCACTGTTTTCTTGGTCTTCCAATGCTCCTCTTTCCTATTGGTCTATAGCTCATACAATAGAGTGGTAATCTTTCTTTCTCCATTTTTTGTACATGGTTTACCCGTTTACTTGTATATTCTTGTACTCTGTCATTCAGGTCGAATATGTTTAGCTCTTCACGTATATCTTCATTTCATTTGTGGTCGATTTTTCTATATCCCGCAATGCTTCTCAGGAATTTCATTTCTTTTATCTTTTTCAGTTATGACCATACTTCGCTGCCATATAGTATTTTAGTTTCTGACATTACTCTGTAAAATTTTAGAATTGTATCTTTACTTGCTTTATGTTTTAGACTTCTTTTTATTGTTCCGTTTATATAGTTGAACGTTTCTGACTTTTTAATTATGTCTGCTTCTTATATGACATATAGTAACCCAAGTATTTGAACTCGTCTACCTGTTCTATATTATTATTTTCTATTACAATTTTGGATCTAATACTCTCTTTACCTTCAAAAGCCATCACTTTACTTTTATTTGGAGATATAGTCATATTAAACTCCTTTAAATATTTGTTTAGGTCGTGCATTGCCTTCTGAAGATTGTTTTCTGAGTTAAAGGTAATAATCTGGTCATCTGCGAATGTAAGGGATATTACAAAGTTCTTTACGTTAAGATTTGTGATATACACTCCTGGAAATGGAAATAACACATTGACGCCGGTGTGTCAGACCCACCATACTTGCTCCGGACACTGCGAGAGGGCTGTACAAGCAATGATCACACGAACGGCACAGCGGACACACCAGGAACCGCGGTGTTGGTCGTCGAATGGCGTTAGCTGCGCAGCGTTTGGGCACCACCGCCGTCAGTGTCAGCCAGTTCGCCGTGGCATACGGAGCTCCATCGCAGTCTTTAACACTGGTAGCATGCCGCGACAGCGTGGACGTGAACCGTATGTGCAGTTGCCGGACTTTGAGCGAGGGCGTATAGTGGGCATGCGGGAGGCCGGGTGGACGTACCGCCGAATTGCTCAACACGTGGGGCGTGAGGTCTCCACAGTACATTGATGTCGCCAGTAGTCGGCGGAAGGTGCACGTGCTCGTCGACCTGGGACCGGACCGCAGCGACGCACGGATGCACGCCAAGACCGTCGGATCCTACGCAGTGCCGTAGGGGACCGCACCGCCACTTCCCAGCAAATTAGGGACACTGTTGCTCCTGGGATATCGGCGAGGACCATTCGCAACCGTCTCCATGAAGCTGGGCTACGGTCGCGCGCACCGTTATGCCGTCTTCCGCTCACGCCCCAACATCGTGCAGCCCGCCTCCAGTGGTGTCGCGACAGGTGTGAATGAAGGGACGAATGGAGACGTGTCGTCTTCAGCGATGAGAGTCGCTTCTGCCTTGGTGCCAATGACGGTCGTATGCGTGTTTGGCGCCGTGCAGGTGAGCGCCACAATCAGGACCGCATACGACCGAGGCACACAGGGCCAACACCCGGCATCATGGTGTGGGGAGCGATCTCCTACACTGGCCGTACACCTCTGGTGATCGTCGAGGGGACACTGAATAGTGCACGGTACATCAAAACCGTCATCGAACCAATCATTCTACCATTCCTAGACCGGCAAGGGAACTTGCTGTTCCAACAGGACAATGCACGTCCGCATGTATCCCGTGCCACCCAACGTGCTCTAGAAGGTGTAAGTCAACTACCCTGGCCAGCAAGATCTCCGGATCTGTCCCCCATTGAGCATGTTTGGGACTGGATGAAACGTCGTCTCACGCGGTCTGCACGTCCAGCACGAACGCTGGTCCAACTGAGGTGCCAGCTGGAAATGGCATGGCAAGCCGTTCCACAGGACTACATCCAGCATCTGTACGATCGTCTCCATGGGAGAATAGCAGCCTCCATTGCTGCGAAAGGTGGATATACACGGTACTAGTGCCGACTTTGTGCATGCTCTGTTGCCTGTGTCTATGTGCCTCTGGTTATGTCAGTGAGATCATGTGATGTATCTGACCCCAGGAATGTGTCAATAAAGTTTCCCCTTCCTGGGACAATGAATTCGCGGTGTTCTTATTTCAATTTCCAGGAGTGTATATTCCTATCCTACTAATTCTTTTTCTCATAATTTTGTCCATATAAATGTTAAAAATTAGCGGAGACATACTGCGTCCTTATCGTAAGCCTAGATTTATTTTCTCTATTTTATGGTTGTGATTCATGTATTTGTATCTTTGTGTATTTAATGAGACAAAACTTAAAACTTTCGGTGTTCTTACTTCTAAACTCTACATCATATATTTAACATCAAAGCAGTCCAAGTTTATAAGCTTTCTTTTTTTTTCAAAAATACTAGCCTTTTGCCTCTTTCGGACTCAAGCCTACCTCTTGTCCTGTCACATATGGGTCCTACTGTGATAAATAATAGTTTTTTTTTTCAGAATAAAAAACTGTTTCACATGGAACACACAAATATATAGCGACTAACCTTTTTTTAGTTCTGGAAATTTGGAATTTGTTTTTTCAGTAATCCAGAGCACTAGAAAGAGGAGATGACAAATCGTCATTGAGATATGCAGTGATTTCTTCTTGGGAACTGTTAACTGACAATGAACCTGACACACGATTATTTTCTTGCATAATGTTACTATGCAGGTAACATTCACCTGCATAGTTATCTGAACTCGTCAGTGTGATGGCTGAGATTTAAAATGGTAAAAGCAGAGTTTCGTGCTGTTATTAAACATATTTATTTGAAGGGCTAGACCGCTGTACAAGTCAAAACTGAATTGGATGAAGTTCACGCGGACTCTGCACCAACATGAACACCATTTGCTTTTGAATCAATGAATTTAAATGTGGCTGTAGAAGCACCGAGGATGAATTGTTCTTTGGTCGCCTAATTCAGGTCAACATAGAGAACACTATTGAAAAGGGTCCACGATCTGTTTATGTAAGACCGTCGAATCAAAGTTCGTGAGATTTGTGAGGCTGTAGGCACCTCAAATGAATGAGTGCACAATATCCTGCATGAAAAATTGACAATGAAAAAGCTATGTGCAAAATGGGTGCTACTATTGCTCACAGTCGACCAAAAGTGCATCCGGAAGAACACTTCTACGAGTGTCTGGTGAGTTTAGTCGCAATCCGCAAGACTTTTTGCGCCGATTTGTGATCGCGGATAAAGCTTGGATGCATCATTACACACCAGAGTCAAAACAGTAGTCAAAACAATTGACAAAGGCTGGTAAAAGTGCACCAGAGAAGGCAGGGACCAATTTGTCAGCTGGTAAGATGATCGCCACTGTTTTTTGGGATTCTTAAGGAATAATCCTTTTAGACTACTTGCAAAAAGGCAGAACCATAACTGCAGCCTTTTATGCTTCATTATTGGATTGTGTGCAGCATGATTTGACTGAAAAGAGACCGAGATTGAAACGCAAAAATAGTGTTCTTTCACCATCGCACACATCAACAATCGCAATGGCGAAAGTGCATGAGTTGGGCTTTGAACTGGTTGGTCATTCACCTTATTCACCACACAGCCTCAGGTGACTTCTTCCTGTTCCCAAACTTGAAAATTTGGCTTGGCAGTAAGACATATTCATCAGATGAAGAACTGATACTCACCATAAACCCGTATTAGTATTAGCACACCTTGACAAAACCCATTTTTCCAACAAGATGAAAAAGCTGGATCATCGCTGGACCAACTGTATAGCCATCAATGTCGAGAAATAAGATGAAACCTTGACGAAAAAAAATATATATTTTCTTGCTTTTTTACCAGACTTATCAAATCACCCTCGTACCATGATTTTTTAAATATTTATAGTTCATAAATTATAGGCTATTTTTATCGGCTCTTTGTAACCTAATAAATCTATTTAGTCCACCCAAAATAATTTATTCACATTAAATATGCTATAATAGCTATGTTAAAATGTATATCTAATACTACAAGTTACTGGTGTAAATTCGAACTTGCTAAGTTTGATAGTTTTAGAGAAAAATCTATATTTTCGGTAAAATATATGCTTATATATATGTATATATATATATATATATATATATATATATATATATATATATATATATATATTGTGGTAAAGGATATATCAAACTACCCTGTCAAAACCCTGTGTGGAACAGTATCGATTATTACTTTTTCACTAGCTATAAATTACCTAATAATATGATTCATATCTGAAATTAATAAAAAAGATTATGGAAAACTTTTAACTATCAATAAAAAATGTCTGCTTGAGAAATGTGCCTACGGTGTCTCCTGAAGCACGAACATCCGTAAAACGCGCGTATAAAAAGAACAAACCTCATGCGAATGCAAGGATTTCAAGAGCAGTATGTGTTAATGTGTACTTTCATATCGTCTTATTTTGTTACAAATCGATCGTAGCTAATGGTACAGTATGTTCTGAGCCAGATAGCATCAACGTGTTATTTCCGCCACGAAACGAATGCAACTGAAATTTAACACTTTACATACATTTTCTTCTTTACAATTTACGATGTTTTCAGAGAATCCCATATCCTCGTGGTTTCATGCATCAAACTTTGCAGCTGTTGAGAGTGAAGGCGTGTTTCAGTACTTGCGTACGAAATGGCTACACAAAGTGGTATCATTGGAATTTCTGTGGCAGAACTTTTAAAAAAAAGTTGCATTGGGATAACTAAGCTCCATGTAAGGAATAATTCAATATTTCCTACCCAGAGAGTGTAAATTATTTTAGTGGGAGCTTCTCAATTGCATTATTTGCTTTCAGAAAAGGTCAGCCATGTTTTGATACCGCAATCGAAACAAACGCCTGCAGAAAACCTTTGATTATACATGTAATTTTAGGTACGAAAACGATATAGCAGGAAGAAGTGATACTCAAGAGATCTGCATAGACTCAGAATTTTAGGTTCAGCTCGACCATCACCCTTTTAACTGAGCTAGAGCTCGAGTCCACGCACAGTTTCTCCAACTGTCTAACTTTGTTTTCATGAAATAATTTCATCCGCTACCACAAGAAAAACCACGTCATTAAGTAATACCTTTGTTAATGACAAGTAGGCCTTTTTCTGTTAGACATGAGTAATCTCTACAAAGAGTGCAATTATCTCTAACAGAGTCCATGTACAGTGCGATCCATATAAACCTGAACTGTTTCAATAGGGCATAACTTTTAAATCAATAAAAGGACACGCGTGCAACTTTGGGAGAACATAATACACAATTGGGAGATTACATTACACTATTTAAATCTCAGAGAAAATGTTGGAAGCGTCCTCCACCAGCATCTATACATGTTTGCACTCGTCTCACCATATTCTCTGAAGTTTAACGGAGATATCCTCGCCAGTGTTACTTATTTCGGTTCGAATGGATTCCTTGAGAACATCAATTGTCCGTGGCCTATTCCTGTACACTCTATTTTTAGATACCCTCACAAGAAAAACTCCGGTGAGGTTAGGTCAGGGGATCTGGGGGCCATAGACTATTTTAGATTATACCATTATCAAAGAAACTGGCTACAAGCTCCATAGTGTCATTAGATGTATGTCACGTTGCTCTATCTTGCTGGAAATAACCTTCTCTCAATTCAATATCATCCAGTTGCTACATAAATGTCTTTAAGATGTCCATATAAACTTCAGTATCTACAGTCGTATCTTAGAAAATGGGACCAACGATACTGGAAGCTGACATCAAGCACCATACTCCAACCCTTTCATCATGCAGTGGGGTTTCGTGGAACACTTGGGGGTTTACAGCAGTCCAATATCTGGTGTTTTGTGTGTTTATGTAGCCTGACAGATGAAACCATGCCTCATCTGTAAACCATGTTATGAATGTCTGGACGTGGAATAAGAGTACTCTTAAAGCATCGACAGTAACTGATTCGTTTATCATAATCTGCTTCTTTCAGTTGTTGCACATATGCACTCTGTAGGTTGTAATCCCGATTTCTTCGCAGCTCTTTGACATGTTCCATATGAATACCCTGATTCCTGGCTCAATCGACACAACGATTTGTTTGGAGAATTCAATAGCCTTCTGCGAACATCTGTAACAGTCTCTGCATTCAATGGCGGTCTATGTTTTCCACTCTCACCAATGAGTATACCAGTTGTCTCCAACTTTCTTACGAGCGATAACATTGTTGCCTTTGTCGGAACATCGCGCACATTAAATTCTCTTCGAAATTCCCGTTGTGTTGTTACCAAGGAATTTGTCTTGCAATATGTTTTCAAAATGTAAACACGCTCTCGTAGTGAGTACTGCTTGTTGCTGTTATGGCTGCACATTTAAGACTGTCAACTGTCTGCAATTGTCAGTGTTGTCAATTCTCCCAGAGCCACTGAGATCATTATAACAAATGTCTACATTCTACTAGCTTTGGCCTATTGAAATGGCCATAACACCATTTTGAGATCTTCATGCAGGATTGTGTGCACAGATCCCACGGAATGCCAATTTTGGAGGCGATGTCTGCAACTGTCTTGGTTAGTTGTCACACGATGTTCTGCCTTCATTGAACTGTGGCACCCAGGAACGTACATTAGACACATCCATGGTACCATCACCACATACTTCACTTAACTAGCGATGTTTTTCAATAGGTGTCACACCACAGAAATGGAGAAAAATAATTATTACACGCTGTTCTTGCAATGAAAACGTCGCCATTTTAAGTATCAAAAACAGTCCTAACTCTCGTCGCTGCCACTAGAGTTCTATGCACTATACAGTACTGCCATCTCTGTCACGCATTCACAAAGAGTCCACCTGTATTTAAAAAAACCGAAGTTCCTATCTGGTCCCAGTCCTGAAAACAATGGGTGTTATAACTTGAATGTACATCGTACTTATGATGAACTTAATGTATATCTGCTTATCACGTGGGAGATTAAAAGATGAAATTGTAGATAGAGTCAACATGAAAAATCGAATGCCATGACCGGGATTTGAACCACGAATCTCCTGGTTTCCGTCCAGTGGCTCTAACCCATTGAGCTACCATGGCCAACGTGCCGTCCTGACACTAAATTCTCCATCTGACTCATATATTTCCCCGGTAGACCACTAGGGGCTCTCACATCCGAGATACATCGTTTGTGGCGACTTACTATTGTAAGTACTTGAGTCCCAGGCTGCTTCATCATTTAACTCTTATTATTTTAGTTAATTGAAGGAAAAAATCATTTTTCACACTAGCCGTATATAGGCTAAGGTCTTTTCCATCCACTGGAAGATCCGTGGTTCAAATCTCGGCCATGGCATTGGATTTTTCATGTTGACTCTATCTATCAAAGACATTAGCCTATATACGGCTAGTGTGAAGAAATGATTAATTTCCATCAATTAACTAAGATGAAACTGTAATTTACTATACATATATATATATCGAACATATTCAGGCATTTCTTACCATCCGCAACTTGTTCAGACATCAAATGAATTTCTTTTAAGCAATTATCTTAAGTAAAATATTTGGAATGGTTTCATTGGAAGCAAATTTATTTTTAAAATAAATTATTTCCTAGCGAAAGATGTCCTTTATATTAGGTTAAATATAAATGTACAGGAAGAAGCGAACCTAAATAAAGTGCATGGCTGACAAGAGTTTCACTATAAAATAAATGAAAACTTAGCCCTGGTGATTGAAAGAGGGAAACACAAAAGAACCCATAGACACAAGGAATTAAATTAAAAACGTCTTGTGTGACAGACATGCGTTTTAATCACTCAGCTGGTAAAGTAAGGTGTATATCAACCCAAATACCTCTCTCGACATTCTGTACGAAATACAGAGGAAAAGAGAAATATCATGCTGTGAAAATAGCCACAAAAGCTGACCCATTACTACTGTCGTACCACGTACATGGCAAGTCGAGGAGACATTGTATTTCACCCAAAAATTCGAGATCTAATTGAGACCCTCTAATCCAAAATCTACCTTTTAATAAAGTTCTGTGGATCCCCACTGGGAACTGCGTCTTACTGGAAATATTTTTCGAAAACTGTGAGATCAAAATGTTATTTTCATGTAAAGTCTGGTTTCAGGTCTGGTGATTTTTTTGAAAATGTGTTTTATCCTTGAAATATGCTGAACTTCACGCTAAGTTTGAGTTTTAACGAATTTTCGTTTTTAGTTATGCTATTGGGACAAAGATATACGAGAGCTGTTCAGTACAGAATGGTCACAATATTTTTGACAACGTACCTTTACTCATCCTCATACTTTCGATGGTCCTTCTCAAAATAATCTCTCCTGAATGCGATGCACTTGTCCCAGCGTTTCTGCCAGTCTTCAAAGACATGCTGGACACCATTCTTTGAGAGATCCTTCAAAATCGCCTCCGCAGCCTTCACCACTGCTTCTGATGATGGATAATGCCTCCCACGAAGGCGTTTCTTCAAGTTAGGGAATAGAGAAAAGTCACATGTGGCTAAATCCGGACTATGGAGGGTGAGGGATGCACTTCATGTTGATTTTTGCAAAATATTCAGCAACAATATTGGCAATATGCGGCCGCGCACTATCGTGGTGCAGCTACCAGCCTGCTTCGCGGAAATGTGGTCTTTTGCGCTTGGTATGGACTTGCAATGTTTTCAGGACATCCCTGTAGTATTGTCCAGTTACTGATGTGTGTGCAGGTACAACAAGCTGATAAACCGTTCCATGAATATCAAAGAATGAGATGACCATAACTTTCCCAGACAAAAGCAACCACTTTTGCTTTTTTGGGAGGTTGGTGATGAAGGAGATTTCGATACTGAGCTTTGCTGTTTGTACTCAGGATCAAAATGATGTAGCCATGTTTCATCAGCACTGATTACGTTGAAAAGAAACTCCAGGTCTTCCTCTAACATCAACTTTAACCGCATGCAAACCTACATGCGAATGTCATTTTGTTCGAGAATCAAGTCTTGGAACCCATCGCGCACAAACACGTCTCCTGTGTAATGTTTCTGTCACCAACGTGTGGGTGGCACCTAATGAAATGTTCAGTACTTCAGAGAGTGATATTAAGGTAATTCGTCCACTCTCACAATGGCAGCAGCAGTGTTGTTGTCTTCTTCCGTAAGAGCAGTAACTGGAGCACCGGATCCCCCCTCCTTAAACATTTTAAACCACCTTCGAGCTGTGCTGTAGGGAAGAACACACTCTCCATAGGCCTCCTGTAACATCGTATAGGCCTCAACTGAAGATTTGTTGAGACGAAAGCAGAATTTCAAAGCCGCATATTGTTCCTCGCGTGTTACTTCCATTGCAGCGGTAGGTGATACTGAACATGTCTGAACTTACCTGTTTCTCACAGGCAGGAACCAGGAGTACCAACAACGAAACTACTATGGCGTGTTTGTTTCACATTGAGCTAACAGAATATAACAAGATTGAATTTTAGTGCAAAAAATTATGAACGTAATTAAATTATGATCATTCTTTACTGAACAGCCCTCTTATTTTTCTAAAAATGAACTATAACGAGGTGCGTTCAAGTTATCACACCTCCTATTTTTGTCACGACTTGGGATCAGATAGGAAATCCTGCTTGTTTTTAAAAAAATACACGTGGACTCTTTGTGAATGCGTGACAAAGTTGGCAGCACTGTACAGTGCATAGAACTCTAGTGGTAGCGACGAGAGTTAGGACTGTTTTTGATACTTAAAATAGCGAAGTTTCCATTGCAATAACAGCGTGTAATCATTCGTTTTCTCCATTTTCGTGGTGTGACACCTATTGAAATTCATCGCCAGTTGAGTGAGACATGTAGTGATGGTACCATGGCTGTGTCTAATGTGCGTTCCTGGGTGCGACAGTTCAATGAAGGCAGATCATCGTGTGACAACAAATCAAGACAGTCACGGCCTCGCACCAGCCGGTCTGACGGTATGATCCAGCGAGTAGAGAACATTGTTTTGGAGAATCGCCGATTGAGCGTTGCAGTCATCGACTCCAAGATTGGCATTTCTGTGGGATCCGTGCACACAATCCTGCATGAACATCTGAAAATGCGAAAAGTTTCTGTCTTCCAGGTGGGTGGCACAAATGCTGACGGCTGCACTTGTGATAAAATTGTCAGGCAATGTTGACGCATGATGACGGCATGAATCGAACGTCGCCATTTTAAGTATCAAAAACAGTCCTAAATCTCGTCGCTGCCACTAAAATTCTATGCATTGTACAGTGCTGCCATCTCTGTCACCAATTTAGATAGAGTTCACGTGTGTTTAAAAAAAATAACAGAAGTTCCTATCTAACCCAATCCTGAAAATAAAAATAGGAGGTGTTATAACTTGAAGGCACCTCGTACATCCCAATAATACATATAAGAAGGGAGAATTGAGGTTCGGAACCATCGTGAATTCCTGTTGTTATCGAACACGCTCTGTAGAATAATGATGGCTTCTGCTCTTCTAGAAAATTCTGCATATTGTGGCATAGTGTCTATCGCCGAAGCTTGTGATGCGCTTTCGGAAAGTAAACATGTGAGCATGGCACTCGCTCAAGTAAATATCGAAAACGGAATATAAATAGTATCATCTAGAAGTCTCACGATCTCAAACGTTCTGGAACTATTGAGGAACATAAAACAGTTCTATAAGCGAGCGTTCTCGCAAGTTGTGTCGCTGAGTACATAAGTTAGTGAGTACACAAATTAACAAATGAGCTAGACAGGACGTTTCTGTTACAAGTTTGCCTTCTAGCGAGTTTGTGAGGACTGCAGTGGCATGTAATGGCTACTGTTACTGTTCGACTCCCCAACGAGTGAACATTCCAGAAGAGGAAACTGCATCGTGTATGTTTCATTTCAAGGCGAAGAAAGAAAAATGATAAAAAATGTTGTTGTTGCTGCTGCTGTTGTTTTCAAATGCTAGGCTTTGGCAATGAAGCCATTAGCTCTCTTGCTCTCCAATATTTCTGTGCAGTGGGTCCGGCAGGTAGGGCTTCACAGGTTAAAAGATGTTCTTTAGTCATTTCCTCTTCTTTGTTGCACAGAGGACAATTTGGACTTGTATAAATTCCTATTCTGTGTAAGTGTTTGGCCAAATAATCATGTTCCATAAGTAATCTAAAATTTGCTACTGCAGCTTTACGTGGGATTTCTGGAATAATTTCTGGATTTTTAATTAAAATGTTCCATTTTTTATCTTTGGCTTTGCTAGATATTGATTGGTTTTGTTTGTTTTTATATTTGCTTTTGATTAATCTTTTTATGGATGTAAAGGGTAAGCTTTTACTTTTGTTCTGAATTAAATTTGCACCTTTTTGGCAAGGAAATCAGCTGATTCATTTCCAGCAATTCCACAATGTGTAATATAATTGTTTTCTGTAGTTTTTGAAGTTGTTGGATCATTTTGTGACAATCTTTAATTTGGATTGACCTCATTTTATATGAACTTATTGCACATAATGTTGAATTAGAATCAGAAAGTATGACAGTATTTTTTGAATGTATCTATTCTGTATAGAAGGTGTTGGAGTGAAATATGAATAGCCGTTACTTCTTCATCAAAATTTGTTGTGTGGTATCCTGCTAGTTGATAGAATGAGAACAGTGCACACTTAATTCCTGCTCCTGAGTTGTTGTCCAAGTTAGATCCATCTGTGTAGATATGTAACCATTCTTCAGGTGGGTATCTATTGTTCACAGTTTCTAATACTAGTGTTTTTAGTACAGGTTTGGAAGTTTCAGATTTTTTAACTATTTGTTCTAAATATAATTGAATATTAATTGGTTCAAAAGTCAGTGATAAAAAATTGAACTAGTTCATATTTAAGTTAAAGACTTAGTGAACTATCTGGGTGTCGTATTGTTTTGGATGATCAACGATTAACCTCTGGAAGTATTTAAATTAATAAAAACAAAAGCAAAGGTTTACGCAATGGAATGTGCTGCTATTCGGTCTAAGACTAACATCGCATCACTTACCGAAGCAAAAGTCTGTAAGGAGAGGGCATAGAACTGGGCAGCTCTAACACGTAAAGGTCGTCTGCCCATTGCTATTATCATCATGAGGTTTCTCTTGAGTTTTGTAGAACTTCTAATCCAATCAGACGAAAACGCTGCCTCTCCTACTTGCAGGCTCTGTATGGAACAATAACCAAAATTATCAATTAAAGACAATATGAAAATATATATTATCGTAAGTCGGTTGTGGATAGTCTAATCTCAATATTTGACAGAAATAGTAGTAATATTTTTCTTGAAACAATTTTTAAAAACATAGTAAAATTGTGTAACTTTCTTCCCTGCTTAATTCGTTAAGAGATATTTATTTTCATTACCACGCACACAGTAAGCAAATAAGATATTGCATTCCAAGTAAAAAATTATTTACGAGATTTCACCGCATATATTTAGGAGCAGTCTTTGTTTTTATGGTGATGAACAATCCTTGGCAAGGCTAGTTTCGTAGCTTGCGGCCGGCCAGCGGAGTTGGCTGCTATGTCGGCGGTACGGGTGACAGAAAGTTCGCAGTTAAAAAACAAAACACTGCTTCTCGTGCATGTTATTTCTTATCATATATTTTAATGACCCTAGAGTTCACCTAATATTGGGCCAACGATATGCTTCTCGCCAGTGTAAGGGAAACAGTCAACTAATGCACTTAATCTAGTTTTTCACTTACCTCAGACATGATATCATCTCCATAAGTGCAGTACAACCAAATTTGGAAAGTAGCCACAGCGAGATAAACCATGCATTTGAGTAATGATGTTATTTCCAAAGAACTCTGAAAGCACAAAGGCATCGATAAAAGTTAAAAATATCCTATGGAACACTTTCATCAAAAATACCTTAAAATGTATCCTGGGCTACAAAATCAGATGTTTGGCGTTTCTTGCTGCACCAATGAAAAGTAAACTGTCAACAAGAAACTGTCAACAAGAAACTGTCACATACAAACAGGCAACTTGCATATTGATTAATCATATCATTTGTACTAATGACCAGAAATATTCGCTTAGTTGATAAGATAAACAAGGCACTGTGTTAATGCACAGGAATGGAATTGTTTATCAAAGAACATTGATTGCGAAGAACATTCCGCAACTTTCAGTTCTATACACTGATTTTTGTTTCCTGAAGTTTTATTGGCAGATAAGAATAGTTTTCATGACTTCTTAAATGACCTTAAAACTCTAATTACTATTATTAAAATACTAATATATCTGTCATGCATTGCTTTAATATTTGTTTGCAGGATGGAGTTTTCCCAAATTGTTTGAAATTAGCCAAAGTAATTTCTGTGTATAAGCAAGGAAGTCCACCTGATTCATCTAGTTTATCGACCAATATACACTCCAGTTAACTTGAGCTGGAAGCTGAGTAAAGATGTGTTCTAAAGGAATTAGTCTGTTACTAATCCTAAAAGGAGACAGGATGATTTTACACATGCGGAGCTATTGATGGTAATGTATCAGCTACTCCACATGTATAAACCACCTTCAGTCTTCTGTCAGGTGTAGTATCTAGTATCAGACGAATTCTTTTAGTATGTATCTTTACTCAGCTGATACCTCAAGTTAACTGAACTATACTTGTTGCAGTTATAGGAAACAAGTTTTGAATATGTATTATTTGAATAAATGAATGCATTTTTAAAAAAATGTGGTTTATTTAACAAATAACAATATGGCTCCACTGAAGGGAACTATACTACTGGAGCTACACAAAACCTCTTACACATAATACATACCTCATCTGAAAACCAATTTCTGTGACTTGAGTAAAGCTTTTCATTCACTTGATCATAATGTTATATTGGATAACTTTCCTAGTATGGTTTTCAAAATAGTTAAAGCTTCTGAAATCATACTTATCAGAGAGAAAATAAGCAGTTTATATGAATTGTTAACTTTCATCTGAGCGTCTTAGTGCTGATGGTATCCCACAGGGATCAGTCTTACGTCCTTTCTTGTTTTAATTGTAGTTACAAATTCACTTTGAAATGTGCCTACTGTTAAAATAATGTTTGCTGATGATACCACCTTTGTTAATAGTGGAAATGATTTGAATTTGTTCACTAAACAATGTGAATGGTTTGAAACAATAGTATGTTCTAAAATTAATCTAAGACAACTTCTACTTTATTTAACTTGAAATAATTATCTAATGACCTTGAATCTTCAAAACAGATCTGTACTAAATTTTTGGGCTTGTGACAACCAGCTCTCTTGGATCTCACATTGTCTACTTGAAGAACATATTTTCCAGAACTATATTTTAAAAATAAATTTGAGACAGTGCATTCCAATGGAATGTGCTAGAGTTTAACTATTATTCCGAACTTTAGATAATCTAAAATAAAGAAAATTTACAGTTTTTAGCCCTGGTGTTGTATTCATTAAAGTCAGTTCTTAAAGTATGGTATCTCAAGAGTCATGCATAAAAAGGAAATCATCCAAAATATACAGATTATAAGTAGCTAAAATGTCTAGTTCAATAAATATTGGTTTACAATAAGCTAAATAAGAACAGTTTTAAGTATTCTAATAACGTTCTTCTGAAGGAAAAATACTTTATTTACCTTACTACTACAGCCTCCTAAAATTAAGCCATATCTTATAACTGATTCATAAAAAGTACAGAGTGAACAGAAAGTCTCGATCCATTTTTGAGAAAACGGTTGATTTTAAATGTATTTTACAGGAGATCTGAAAGGTGCTGTCAACTGAAGAACGAACCGCTGTTTTTTCTGCAAGTTTGAGGGGATTTACATATGTATCTGGAGGTTAAAGCTGATTTTGAAGGAAAATTCTATAAACCCGGTCCTACAAGGGTTAATATCAGACTACTAATGCAAAAATTTCAAAGAACAGACAATGCGCAACAGGTGAAACGTTCGGGTAGACCCCGGGTGACCAATGGAACTTTGCAGTAGGTAAGCGATGCTGTGACCACAAGTCCGAAAGCAGCAACCAGGAGGTTAAGTCGAGAGTTGGCTGTACCACAATCGACAGTGTGGAAGATTTTGCATTTCACTTTAAAAAACGGTCTTACCACCTCCAAATTTGACATGAAATGGAACGGGAAGACTACGCTTGTCGCGAAGCAATGTGTTTACGACATGTTGAGGGTAGTTGAAGAAGGCAATTTGTTGCAAAATGTGTTGTTTAGCGATGAGGCCACCTTTCACACATGTAGCATGGTCAACGGACACAACTGCAGAGTGTGGGCGGATTAACAACCAAATGCGATCATGGAGGGGAAACGAAACACCCCAAAAGTTAATGTGTGGTTGGGGCTGACAAAATCGAAGGTGTATGGGACATTCTTCTTTGGAGAACAAACAGTGACAGGCATTTCTTACCTTGATATGCTACAACTGTTCCTTCAATCACAATTACAGCAGGATGGCATTTTGGAAACTGTGGTTTTTCAACAGGATGGAGCCCTCCTCACTTACCTAGTACTAATTGTACGGGAGTACCTGAATACCTAATTCTCACGTCGATGGATTGGCAGGGGTTCACACCGCTTATGGGTGCCACATTTCCCAGGTCTGACACTTCTTCACTTTGTATCAGGCAGGCAGTGCGCAACATCACACCTGCAATGCTGAACAAAGTGTTCGTGGCAGCAGTGCATCGCTGGGAAACCTGTATGGAGGTGCAAGGCGGTCATATGGAATGAGACTAAGAAGAAACGTTCATGGATTATGTGTTACCATGTCATATGGTATACAATACCTTTATTTGTTTGAATCTAATATTACGTTCTCTCGAAAAGGGATTGAAACTTTATATTCACAATGTATATATGTGTTTAGGTTTCAAATGATATAATCATTTATATGATAGTATAAAACACTTACATATTAAACATTTTAAACCTAAAGGACATGCAAGGCTGGTGAAGAATCCATTTTATTCCATTTTTTTAATCAAATTACCGCTTCAAACGCTCACTTTCTTCTCGGGCAGCCAACCAGGTAAAAAGATGATTAGATATCAACGTTTCGGAAGTGTACATCTCTCCCATCATCAGGATATTTATAAAATGTTATAACCACAAATGAAATACTAGATATAACACAACTATAAGCTAAGACAAAACACTATCAAAATTCGCATTACTGAACGAATGACTGTTTTCAGAAAATGAAATTCCAGGTCAGGAGATGGCGTGAGTATAAAAAACTGTGTCAAATAGCTGCATTGATCTTTGCTTCTTAATTCGACGGATTTCCATTTTAAGGCCGGCTTCAAAGAGGAGCTGAACTGAAATTCATCATCACGATTAAGCGTGCTCCTTTCAGAGGAAATCACGAAAGCCTCCTTATTTCTCCGCTCCCAGTAACTATTGCATTTTGCCAAGATGGTAGTCCCCCGAAAGTTGGCTCTATGGTCGTTATCAAAACAATGCTCTGCCAGCCCAGACTTCTCAGGTTGCATTAAACGAATGCTCCGTTCGTGTTTGATTATTCTAGTATCGATGGTCCTTCCGGTTTGTCCTATACACGGTGTCCCACATTCACAGGGAATGCGGTGCACTCCCGGAACTTGGAAATCCAGTTTGTCTTTCACTGGTCTCAACAGATGCTTAATCTTCGCAGGTGGCTTGTGGATGGTCCTGATGTATTTGGTGAGAATTCTGCTGATTCTGCCGGATAGGTTGCCGGTAAACGGGATGCAGGCTGTAACGATAGGCTTATCTGACGCTTGCTGTATTACAAGTTTCCCCTTCCTAGCTTTGGTGATCGAGGCTTCAACGTCATATTTCGTCATATTCATATTCTCTGTGAATGTGGGACACCATATATAGGACAAACCGGATAGACCATCGCTACCAGAATAAACGAACATGAACGGAGCATTCGTTTAATTCAACCTGAGAAGTCTGGGCTGTCAGAGCATTGTTTTGATAACGACCATAGAGCCAATTTTCGGGAGACGATCATCTTCGCAAAATGCAACAGTTACTGGGAGCGGAGAATTAAGGAGGCTTTGGCGATTTCCTCTTAAAGGAGCACGCTTAATCGTGATGCTGGATTTCAGTTCAGCTTCTCTTGGAAACCGGCCTTACGAATGAAAATCCTTCGAATTAAGAAGCAAAGATCAATACAGCTTGATAATCAAGTTAATTAGTTACGTTTCTTTGACACAATTTTCTATACTCATGCCATCTCCTGACCTGGCATTTAATTTACTGTAAACTCTCTTGTTCAGTAATGCGAATTTTGATAGTGCTTTGTCTTTGTTTATATTTGTGTTATATCCAGTATTTCATTTGTGGTTATAACATTTTATAAATATCCTGATGATGGAAGAGATGCACACTCCCGAAACGTCGATTTCGATTCGTCTTTTCACCTGGTTTGCTGCCCGAAAAGAAAGTTAGCATATTTATCGCCAGGAAAGCTTCAGGTCTTATTTTACCACTTCAAACGTTTATCTTCTTTTTTCTTGTAATTTACGTCCTCCAACGTTAAGTCATATCAGACGGTGAGTGGAATGGATGAAATGATGTTCAAATGAGCCCAGGGTCTATAGAGCTTAGATTTACCCGACATTTCTTTCAGAATAAGGGAAAATCCTGAAAAAACCTTACCCAGGTAACTCACAGTGGTCTAGATTCGAACTCGGGACCTTTTGAACGTGAGGAAGACTCGCTACCATCCACGCTACCGAGGCGGGCAAAGAATTATTATATCTATGCAAAGGATTTGAAGCACCGTCACAGCAGACCAATGAAATTGTGGTTCTGCGCTCCTTCCAACTGAGCTACCTAGTAACATGTGATTCAGGTATATTCTAATTATAAATTTTGGAATTTTAGTGTTTAATGTGTGTTTGGCAAAGTAATTGTACGGCTATTTTATTCCGACATTGTAAAGTGTGTGTAATGTTCCTAAAGACAAATAAAACTATTATAATACCATATGTTTAACATATTTCTATGAGAAGTGTAATGTAGTAGATCTTAGATGAACTCTTTCTATTTTAAGTAGCATGCTTATTTTTCAAATGAGAAGCTATTTGTTTTCTACCGGACATGCAAGGATGAGGAATTTCAAGTCCTCGTATTGCCACTAATTCTTAAATGTTTTGACCATTGTTTAAGTCTATTGTTTTCGCATGTTCCCATAGTACCATAATAAAATGTAATTAAACTATTTCTAATCGAACAAATGTTTTGTACAAGAGTCAATGACGAAAATTATAGAGATGCATAGACATTTATGGAACGTGTTCATTGTAAACGATTGTTCATGAAGCTCAGAGATTTGCCGAGGCCTTGTCGCTTTTCCAGCATTAACTGCCTCTCCGTCGTATTTTGTACCCTCTGGGGATAGCACTTTCTAGACTTTACTCTCAATTTTATTGCGCTGAGCACATCTGCGTGCAGTAGGCCTATACTTTATCCACGCCTCAGAAAATTAAACTTTTGTTTCAAGTATTTAAACTTCCCCAAAGTCACCAATGTAGAAAATTGCCTTCCTTACTGTCTTGTTATGAATCTGTTGGAAACTGAACAACATAAACATCTCAAGAGAGACCGCCGCATATCTATTTGATCAACAAAAGGGCAATGTTACAATGAAAGTTAAACACAGGCATAACGTAAACCTAAAAGATTTATTAAGGTATTGTACCGTTACCGTTCGTAACAAATGACGCAAACAACATTGAACTGAAGTTGGTTCCAAACAAATGTACTATGTAAACGGTAGTTTTGAGTTTGAGGAGGTTGAAAATCCTCGCGCGCAGCATTTTAATAATGTTGTTTTGACTTCAGAGGGCCTAAACACACATTTCTGTTCAAATGTCGACGTTATTGAATGGGTGAAATGCAGTACTTCTCCTACGACTCGTATGAAAGAAAGTTTTAAAAATAGCAGCTAGATAAGAGTTAACACCACTGCCAATATGATCATTATAGTTAAACAAAAGAATATACAGTGTGATCCACATAAACCTGAACCATTTCAATAGGTCATAACCTTTGAACCAATAATAGGACACACGTGTAACTTTGGGAGAATATAATACATAATTGGCAAATTACATTACACTGTTTAAATCTCAGAGAAAATGTTGGATGTGGCCTCCACCAATATCTATACATGTTTGTACTCGTCTCACTATATTCTCTGAAGTTTTATGGAGAGTATCCTCGCCAATGTTGCTTATTTCGGTGCGAATGGATTCCTTGAGAACATCAGTTGTCCAAGGCCTATTCTCGTACGCTCTATTTTTTTAGATACCCCACAAGAAAAAATCCGGTAAGGTTAGGTCAGGGGCCACAGGCCTTTTGACATCAAGACATTTGTGGAGCAGCTGGATGATATCGAGTTCAGAGAAGGTTATTTACACCAAGATGGAGCAGCGTGCCGACATCATGGAACTTGTAACCAGTTTCTTTGATAATCGAATAATCTCAAAAGGTCTGTGACCCCCCAGATACCCTGACCTAACCTGGTGGAGGACATTTCCAACATTTTCTCTGAGATGTAAATAGTGTAATATAATCTCCCAATTGTGTATTATACTGTCCCAAAGCTGTACATGTGTTCTATTACTGGTTCAAAAGCTATGGCCTATTGAAATGGTTCAGGTTTACATGGATCGCACTGTATTTTGGTTCACAACAACCTGGTAACGACAATGAGTGTGCGTATCGATGTTGATATCGATAACAAAGTGTAAAGTCGATTTTGTGTATTGGGATTAATCTTTGAATTTTTCATATGCTTCCAATTCAGCCAATATAATACGGATTAGCCTACATCAACGTTCTATAAAGAAACATCTAAATGGGGGTCCATTACTATTTCCGGTTTCTTAGCAAGTCAAGTCTTACAAAAATGACAGAAAGAGGTCAATCTACCCCTCCTGGCTGCATGCATTTGTTACTATTACTAGGTAACTTATGACATAACATTTCATTGGTTGGTGCTATTGGTGTCGACCAATAAACACACTTAAACGTTATAACGGTTATTTCATATTTTTTCATATATTTGGGAATTTGTTCTGGATTGTTCTAGATTTGTGATTTGTATAAAATAAAATGTAAAACTGGGAAGGCCACCGAATAATTTCTTACGTAATGTTGTGACCTGGACCACTGGGATAAAAGTAATTTACATTTTTCTAGAAAAATGGTGTGCAGAGATACAAGAATATACTGTATGCACAATTTATCTTGAACGTTCGTCTCCCAAGTCCTCACTCGGTAGGTTACGGCGAACTCCGTAAACACAGATAACTTAGAAACATAAAATGCGCTATGCAATTACACTATACTAGTACATTCTGACATCTAGTGACTAATATGCTAAGCTTTTACGCGTGCTCTTTGTTTTCTGTGTGCATTCGTTTTGTGCAAGTTTGAGGTTAATTACTACAGCTTAACCAGTTTGTAGTTATGGCTGAGGGCACACCAAACTCATCATCAAATGTACCTTCCGAGCAACGAACTCCGACTCGGAAACATGCACGTACAGTCGTGCCAAGTGATGCCCGCAAAATAATAGCGAAAGTTGCAGAGAGTTCCGAAATAGAAAATGATAACAACCAGTTAATGTACCCACTCAGCAAATCAATAGAACGAGCTGCTACTTACACAGGAAAAAGCGTCAGCACTGTCAGGCGTATTAAATCGTTTTGTACATCTCATCCTAATGAATCCCCAAAAACATCAGGAAAAAGCAGATAAGGCTATGATCTGTGTATGGTAATAACTAATAGTGATGTTTTCTTTCTTCTTTTCCCTTCAATCCTTTCCTTTTTGGCTTCCTCCTTTTCCTTATATCTTGCTATTTTATCTTTAATTTTCTCTTGCTCTGAGCCCTTTGTATATTTCTACATAGCTTTCTATTTCCCTCCATTACCAAAGCTACACCGGTATTTAATAGAGGCCAACAAACCTAGGAGCAAGACTTGCCTATGTTGTGGATGTTATGGTTCTCGAAAGTGGACACACTAGTATTCGTTTACCTCCGTATAACTGTGATCTGAGTGCAATTGAACTGGCGTGGGCAAATATAAAGAACGTTTTCAGAGGACACAACGTTACTGGTGATATGTCAGCCAGACATCTGCAGAAACTTGCTGTAGAAGCCTTCTGTTCTGTAACTGCGACGGATTGGGAAGGATACTGCAAGAACTGGAAATAAAATATTGGAGAAATAATGGTGTAATTGAAAATGCGATTGATGAAATTATCATCAACAGATCAGAGGATACTAGCGATGAAACCGATGCAGTGGACTCATAAAACGAAGAATCACAAAGCGAATGAGTGAGTATTATGGCTGTCATATTTGTTTACTGTTTTATGTGTTTCATAAATAGTAAGTATATAAATATACAGCTTATAGGATCGAGTTCAATTTAATGTTTGTCCACAGATCTCACACTTGCGACGCATATCTTCACTTATCTTACACACTTTATTGCTGAACTGTGTTTTTCAAGGTTGACCACACTGCAGAAACAAAAGAGCGTTAGGTCTCACAACTTGCCGTCTACCCGCACTACCCCGGAGATCCAGCGCTCTTCTTATCTTGCGCGTACTGTACAAATAGTTTTGGCCTCACTCTGCATGAGATCATCGAGGTGTAAAGACGAGTTATATGTGGTGCCGATCTGCAAGTCTGCAGAATCTTGAAGTGCAAAGATGCCGTGTTAATGATTTTATGAAAGTGCATAATCTACAGAGTTTAACATTGTGATTAGATATATGAATGGTTTTTCTGGAATAAATTCCAATTTTTTTAAAGAAGAGAAAAGTTATTATTCTTTTCTAAAAAAATTATTTTCGCTCCGATACTACAGCCAGAGAGAGAGAGAGAGAGAGAGAGAGAGAGAGAGAGAGAGAGAGAGAGAGAGAGAGAGAAGAATCATTGCTCCAGAGCGCCGAGGCATACATTGGAATTCTTCAAAATCGTCAGAAAATATGAGAATAATTAACCATCTTCCATCCCTCGTGCCTTTTGCACCAAATTACCGGTTCCAAAATATATGATCACCACAACGTGGGACTTTTAGAACACCGTCGTCTACAGCTATCCCAATTTTGCACCAAATGATTCTGTTCCAACGTGAAGAGGGCGTGAAGGGATAATTTAAGACACTGTCGTTACAAACGATGACAAATCGGAGATGGTTTACTTTCTGTAAAATATGCATTTTTTTATTCCTTTATTGATGGCATACACTGAACTTGTTCATTGTTACCTTCTATCGGCCTTTGACGTTTTATGTAGGCGTTATTGATGTTTTAGTAGGGATGCGTCGATACCAGCTTTTCATGATACTCAATACCGATGCACAATATTTTCCACGATACCGACTTCGATATTCAATCCGTCATTTGCCAAAGTTCCTCACTTTAGATTGTTTGGGAAGTGTCTAGGTGTCAAGTGCGCGGACAGGGCCGGCCGGCACAGCCTGAAGGTGATGATGACATTTATGGACGCTCAACTGCTATGGTCATAAGCGCCCTTATAACGCCAATAGTGGCACAAACTAGCTAAAATACTAAAACACTAAAAGCAACTCAATACGATAAAACCAAGCTAAAACACCGCACAGCGGTATAACACACTAACATAAAATTTAAATGGTAAAATATCTAATATATTTGAAC
>CM060955.1:150256487-150292766 GCA_030765055.1 Mantis religiosa | reverse complement strand
CTGTTTTCCTTACTTTAACGTCATTGGTCTTTCATCCCTTCTTTATCTATCCAGCAATTTTATTCCACCTCCCCGGGGTGTATGACCCTTGGCGTCCTAACGGTACAGTTTCTGTGTTTCCTCATGCAGCGCATTCCTAGTGGCGTCGGTCCGGCGGGAGGGTTTTACCTTCTTTTGTTTCTATGTTTCGAGATCCTGTCTCAAACAATCCTTTCTACCTGAAGCTATGTCTGCGTTGTTTTACTTGTGTTAAACATTCTACTTTATGATGAAATATTTGTTCTCATATTACTTCCAATATGCTTGTTAATGATTTCTATACTTTTATCATCCCTCTGTTATATTCTAATATCGGAAACCTGTAGTTTTTGCTTCAGAATCTATCTGAGTCATCTGCTTATCGACCAATATCTTTTATTCAATTATGATAAAAAATTTTGAATAAGTATTATTTGAACAAATGAATACATTCTTTTGAAATTGTGGTCTATTTAACATAGAGGCACTGAAGGTTAATATACTACTGGAGCTATACAAAACTTGGTAAACATAATACATACCTCATCTGAAAATTGTGGATATGTTTCAACCAATTCTGTGACCTGAGTAAAGCTTTTGATTGATTTGATCATAATGTTTATACTGGATAAGCTTTCGTATTATGGTTTTCAAAATACTTAAAACTTCTGAAATCATACTTATGGGCTAGAAAAAAAAAACATTTTATATGAATTATTAACTTTCATCTGTGCGTCTTTATACTAAGGGTACCCCACAGGGTTCAGTGTTAGGTCCTTTCTTTTCTGTAATTGTAGTTAATGATTTACTTTGTAATGTGCCTATGATTCAATAACGTTTGCTGATGATACTACCTTTGTTAATGGTGGACATGATTTGAATTTATTGACTAAACAATATGAAACAATCATGCTAAGCGTCTAAATGGTTTGGGGTTGTCTAAGATCTCTAAGATAACTTCCATTTTATTTACCCCTTGAAACAATTATCTAATGGCTTTGAATCCTCAAAACAGATCTGTACTAAATTTTTGGGCTTGTTTATTGACAACCATCTGTCTTGGATCTCACATTGTCTACTTTAAGAACATATAATCCAGAATTATATTTTAATAAGAAATTTTAGACAATTTATTTCACTGGAACGTGTTAGAGTTATAACTATTCTAAACTTAAGATAACCTGAATTAAGACAAATTTACATTTTTTATCCCTGTTGTTGTATTCATGAAAGTCACTTCTTAAAGTATGGTATCTAGAGATTCATGCATAAAAAGTAAAACATCCAAAATATACAGATTATAAATAGTTAAAATGCCTAGTACAATAAATATTGGTTTACAATGAATCAAATAAGAGCAAGTATTCTAACTACTTTCTTCTGAAGGACAAATACTTTATTTACCTTACTACTACTGCCTCCAAAACTTAGACCATATCTTATAACTGATTCATAAAAGGTACATATGTATATAGGTTTTAAATGATATAGAGATACATAGACATTTATGGAACGTGTTATTTGTAAACCATTGTTCATGAAGCTCAGAGATTTGCCCAGGCTTTGTCGCTTTTCCAACATTAACTGCCTTTCTGCCGTACCTTGTACCCACTGGGGATAGCACTTTCTAGACTTTACTCTCAATTTTATTGCGCTGAGCACATCTGCCTGCAGTAGGCCTATACTTTATCCACGCCTCAGAAAACTAAACTTTTGTTTCAAGTATTTAAACTCCCCCAAAGTCACCAATGTAGAAAATTGCCTTCCTTACTGTCTTGTTATGAATGTGTTGGAAACTGAACAGCATACACATCTCAAGAGAGACCGCCGCATATCTACTTGATCAACAAAACGACAATGTTACAATGAAAGTTAAACATAAGCATAACGTAAACCTAAAAGGTTTATTATAGTATTGAACTGTTACCGTTCGCAACAAATGACGCAAACAGTGAACTGAAGTTGGTTCCAAACAAATGTACTATGTAAACGGTAGTTTTGAGTTTGAGGAGGTTGAAAATCCTCGCACGTGCATTTTAATAATAATAATAATAATAATAATAATAATAATAATAATAATAATAATAATAATAATAATAATAATAATAATAATAATAGTGCTGTTTTAGGTCCAAAGGGCCTAAACACACATTTCTGTTCAAATGTCAGCATTATTAAATGGGTGGAATACAGTTCATCCCCTACGATACGTATCAAATAAAGTTATAAAAATATCAACTATATACTGCCAATATGACTATTATAGTTAAACAAAAGAATATACAGTGTGATTCATATAAACCTGAACCATTTCAATAGGCCATAACCTTTGAACCAATAATAGGAAGGACACTCGTGCAACTTTGGGAGAATATAATACACAATTGGGACACTATTTACATCTTAGAGAAAATGTTGCAAGTGTCCTCGACCAGCATCCATACATGTTTGCGCTCATCTCACCATATTCTCTGAAGATTTACGGAGAGTATACTTGCCAATGTTACTTATTTCGGCTCGAATGGATTCCTTGAGAACATCAATGTCCGTGACCTATTCTTGTACACTCTATTTTTAGTTACCCCCACAAGAAAAAATCCGGTAAGGTTAGGTCAGGGGCCACAGGCCTTTTGACATCAAGACATTTGTGGAGCAGCTGGATGATATCGAATTCAGAGAAGGTTATTTCCACCAAGATGGAGCAGCGTGCCATACATCTAATGACATCATGGAACAGGTAACCAGCTTCTTTGATAATCGAACAATCTCAAAAGGTCTATGGTCCCCCAGATCCCCAGACCTAACCTTCCCGGATTTTTTCTTGTGGAGGCATCTAAAAATAGAGTATACAAGAATAGACCACGGACAATTGATGTTCTCAAGGAATCCTTTCGAACCGAAATAAGTAACATTGGCAAGGGTACTCTCCGTAAAACTCCAGAGAATATGGCGAGCCGAGTACAAACGTGTATAGATGCTGGTGGAGGACACTTCCAACATTTTCTCTCAGATGTAAATAGTGTATGTAATGTAATCTCCCAATTATATTCTCCCAAAGTTGTACGTGTGTCCTATAATTGGTTCAAATGCTATGGCCATATAATAAATGGTTCAGGTTTATATGGATCACACTTCATTTTGGTTCACAACAACCTGGTAACGAGAATGGGTGTGCGTATCAATGGTGATATCGATAACAAAGTGTAAAGACGATTTTGTGTATTAGGATTTATCAATGAATTTTGTATATGCTTCCAATTCAGTCAATATAGTACGGATTAGCCTACATCAACGTTCTATAGAGAAACATCTAAATGGAGGTCCATTACTATTTCCGGTTTCTTAGCAAGTCAAGTCTTACAGGAACGACAGAAAGAGGTCAATCTACCCCTCCTGGCTGCATGCATTTGTTACTATTACTAGGTAACTTATGACATAACATTTCATTGGTTGATGCTATTGGTGTCGACCAATAAACACACCTAAACGTTGTAACGGTTATTTCATATTTTTTCATATATTTGGGAATTTGTTCTGGATTGTTCTAGATTTGTGATTTGTATAAAATAAAATGTAAAACTGGGAAGACCACAGAATGATTTCTTACGTAATGTTGTGACCTGGAACAATGGGATGAAAGTAATTTACATGTTTCTAGAAAAATGGTGTGCACAATTTATCTTGAGCGTTCGTCTCCCAAGTCCTCACTTGGTAGGTTTCGGCGAACTCCGTAAACACAGATGACAACTTAGAAACATGAAATGCGTACACTAGAACACTCTGACATCTAGTGACTAATATGCTAAGCTTTTATGCGTGCTCTTTGTTTTCTGTGTGCATTCGTTTTGTGCAAGTTTGAGGTTAATTACTACAGCTTAACCAGTTTGTAATTATGGCTGAGGGCACACCAAACTCATCATCTGTACCATCCGAGCAACGAACTCCGACTTGGAAACATGCACATACATGTGTGCGTAGTGATGGCCGCAAAATAATAGCGAAAGTTGCAGAAGGTTGCGATATAGGAAAGGATAATAACCAGTTAATGTTCCCACTCAGCAAATCAATAGAATGAACACCCAATTGTGCAACGCATACAGGATGCACTCCACGTTTTACACGTCTCTGGCGTTAGCGTGGTGTGCGCATGGATTCCTGGCCACGTAGGCCTGCATGGGAACGAACTGGCGGATTCGGCAGCAAAGGTGGCAAGCGTAGAACCGAGTGTCAACATCCCTTTTGTCACCGCGGAAGACTTTAGGCTTGTTGTGCGTAGAGCGGCACTGTCACGCTGGCGTGATGAGTGGTCTGCTCTGCGTAATAACAAGCTGAGAAGGGTAAAAGAGCTTCCGGATAACTGGGCGACCTCCTATCGCTTATCGCGTCGGGAGGAGGTGAGTTTGGCTCGGTTGCGTATTGGGCACTGCTACTTCTCACACAGTCACCTGTTGAGGAGGGTCACTGTTTCTATTTGCGAGTCATGTGGTCAGGCTCTCTCGGTCCGTCATGTGCTGCTCGAGTGTATTCACCTAGCAGACCTGCGGGAGTCTCTGCAGCTGCCGGTCAGCTTGACGGAGATCCTAGCAGACAATAACTCTGCGGTGGAAAAAGTCCTGAAGTACATCGCCAGAGTTCAGTTAAGAATTTAATAGTTTATGCTTTTATCGTGTGTTATTTTATACGTTTTTAGTTTTATAGTCTATTGCTGGTTTCGGCCGCCTTTTGTTATAAATATATTTTTGTTTTATTTATACATGTTATATCTATTGCGTTTTTTGTATTTTAGCAATAAAGAGTGTTTTGTTTTTGTATTTCTTTTAATTGTTTATTTTTATAGATATATTTTTACTTAGTGTGTAAGTTTTTTAGTGTCATTCGCACAATTGTCTTTAATGGGCGCTGATGACCTAGCGTCAGCACTGCCAGGCGTATTAAATCGTTTTGTGCATCTCATCCTAATGAATCTCAAAAAAAAACACCAGGAAAAAGCAGGTAAGGCTGTGATCTGTGTATGGTAATAACTAATAGTGATGTTTTCTTTCTTCTTTTCCCTTCATCCTTTCCTTTTTGGCTTCCTCATTTTCCTTATATCTTTCTTTTTCTCTTGCTCTGAGCCCTTTGTATATTTCTACATAGCTTTCTATTTCCCTCCATTACCAAAGCTACACCGGTATTTAATAGAGGCCAACAAACCTAGGAGCAAGACTTACGTATGTTGTGGATGTTATGGTTCTCGAAAGTGGACACACTTTTATTCGTTTACCTCCGTATAACTGTGATCTGAATGTAATTGAACTGACGTGGGCAAAAATAAAGAACGTTTTTAGAGGACACAACGTTATGGTGATATGTCGCCTCCAAATCTGCAGAAACTTGCTATAGGAGCATTCTCTTCTGTGACTGCGACGGATTGGGAAGGATACAGCAAGAACTGGAAATGAAATATTGGAAAAATAATGGTGTAATTGAAAATGCGATTGATGAAATTATCAACAGATCAGAGGATACTAGCGATGAAACTGATGCAATGGACTCAGAAATCGAAGAATCACAAAGCGAATGAGTGAGTATTTATGGCTGTCATATTTGTTTACTGTTTTTATGTGTTTCATAAATAGCAAGTATATAAATATACAGCTTATCGGATCGAGTTCAATTTAATGTTTGTCCACAGATCTCACACTTGCGGCGCATATCTTCGCTTATCTTACCCACTATTTTGCTGAACTGTGTTTTTCAAGGTTGACCACACTGCAGAAACAAAAGAGCGTTGGGTCTCGCAACTTGCCTTCTACCCGCACTACACTGTAAATCCAGCGCTCTTCTTATCTTGCGCGCACTGTACAAATAGTTTTGGTCTCACTCTGCATGAGATCATCGAGGTGTAAAGACGAGTTATATGTGATGCCGATCTGCAAGTCTGCAGAATCTTGAAGTGCAAAGATGCCGTGTTAATGATTTTATGAAAGTACATAATCTACAGAGTTTAACATTGTGATTAGATATATGAATGGTTTTTTGGAATAAATTCCATTTTTTAAAAAGAAAAGAAAGGTTGTTATTCTTTCCAGAAATTATGTTCGCTCCGATACTACGGCCAGAGAGAGAGAAGACTCATTGCTTCAGAGCGTCGAGGCATACAACTACAAGAACTCTTCAAGATCGTCAGAAAATGTGAGAATAATTAACCATCTTCCATCCCTCGTGCCTTTTGCACCAAATTACCAGTTCCAAAATGATCACCACAACGTGGGACTTTTAGAACACCGTCGTCTACAGTTATCCCAATTTTGCACCAAATGATTCTGTTCCAATGTGAAGAGGACGTGAGGGGATAATTTAAGACACTGTCGTTACAAACGATGATAAATCGGAAATGGTTTACTTTCTGTAAAATATGCAATTTTTATTCCTTTATTGATGGCATACACTGAACTTGTTCTTTGTTACCTTCTATAAGCCTTTGACGTTTTATGTAGGCGTTATTGATATTTTAGTAGGGATGCGTCGATACCGATACCGATACCGATGCACAATATTTTCCACGATACCCGACTTCGATATTCAATCCGTCATTTCAAAAAGTTCCTCACTTTAGATTGTTTAGGAAGTGTCTAGGTGCCAAGTGCGCGGCCAGGGCCGGCCGGTACAGCCTGATGATGATGATGATGATGATGATGATGATGATGATGATGATGATGATGATGATGATGATGATGATGATGATGATGATGATGATGATGATGATGATGATGATGATGATGATGATGATGATGATGATGATGATGATGATGATGATGATGATGATGATGATGATGATGATGATGATGATGATGATGATGATGATGATGATGATGATGATGATGATGATGATGATGATGATGATGATGATGATGATGATGATGATGATGATGATGATGATGATGATGATGATGATGATGATGATGATGATGATGATGATGATGATGATGATGATGATGATGATGATGATGATGATGATGATGATGATGATGATGATGATGATGATGATGATGATGATGATGATGATGATGATGATGATGATGATGATGATGATGATGATGATGATGATGATGATGATGATGATGATGATGATGATGATGATGATGATGATGATGATGATGATGATGATGATGATGATGATGATGATGATGATGATGATGATGATGATGATGATGATGATGATGATGATGATGATGATGATGATGATGATGATGATGATGATGATGATGATGATGATGATGATGATGATGATGATGATGATGATGATGATGATGATGATGATGATGATGATGATGATGATGATGATGATGATGATGATGATGATGATGATGATGATGATGATGATGATGATGATGATGATGATGATGATGATGATGATGATGATGATGATGATGGTGGTGATGATGGTGATGGTGATGATGATGATGATGATGATGATGATGATGATGATGATGATGATGATGATGATGATGATGATGATGATGATGATGATGATGATGATGATGATGATGATGATGATGATGATGATGATGATGATGATGATGATGATGATGATGATGATGATGATGATGATGATGATGATGATGATGATGATGATGATGATGATGATGATGATGATGATGATGATGATGATGATGATGATGATGATGATGATGATGATGATGATGATGATGATGATGATGATGATGATGATGATGATGATGGCACAAACTAGCTAAAATACTAAAACACTAAAAGCAACTCAATACGATAAAACCAAGCTAAAACACCGCACAGCGGTATAACACACTAACATAAAATTTAAAGTCATAAATATGGTAAAATATCTAAAATATTTGAACCCTCGGGACCTAAATTCTAAAATTAGTATTTAAAAGGAATTCTAAAACTTTGGCCACCAAGTTTTCGTCGTCCGCCAGTATCTCTGCCAAGCTGACGGGCAACTGGAGAGACCGGCGGAGACGAGCCAGGCTAAAACATTCTAAAAGAACATGGTGGACCGAGAGGGCGCCACCACAAAGCAGACAGACCGGAGCGGGCTTCTTTTTAAAAGATGGCTATGGCTAAAAAAGCAGTGGCCGATGCGCAACCGAGCAAGTATTACTTCCTCTCGACGTGAGGCACGAGAGGAAGTTGCCCAAGGAATCGGCAGCTCCTTTACCACTCGGAGTTTGTTCCCACGGAGAGCAGACCACTCATCGCGCCAGCACGAGAGTATCGCTCTCCGCAGAACGAGCCGAAAGTCATCCGAGCTAACAAAGGGGACGTGAATATTGGGCCGTGTTGTAGCCGCCTTAGCTGCCGAATCTGCCAGTTCATTCCCCGTCAGTCCCGTGTGGCCAGGAACCCACCCACAGACCACACTAACGCCGGAGGCGAGCAAATCATGGAGGTCATCCTGGATTCGTTGCACAATCGGGTGAGGGCTGTATAACGGACGAAGGCTTTGAAGGGCACTAAGGGAGTCCGTAAGAATTAGGCTGTCACCCAGCTTCCGTCGACGTACGAATAAAATTGCTCGGTAAGCTTGAAGGTGAATGCCAACCTAATGGAGAGAGTGACTCCGTTAGAATGGCGAAGTTTTAACTATTTCTTTCCCTCTCTCTCTCTCTCTCGCTTATATAAATGTCTTTATATATCAGCTATTGTTTGATACCAATGTTTTTCCAGCGACCCTGTGTCATTGTGGCCATAAATCCTAAGGCTAAGACCGCAATTTTTCACTTCTATACTTATAAAAAAATGCCGTCAGCTACGATTTGGAGCTTAAAGCCCTCAACGTAAATCAGTTCTAACTCACGTTAGAATGCCGAGTTTTGTGATTCTTATGTTGGCAGCTCTGCAGCTGTGAATCGTATAAACATAGAAAGCAAGATAAACTTACCGATGCTGCAAGGAATGTCACAAAGCAGATGATGAACGTGCTTGAAACGCACTGGTAGAATATCAGAGGACTAAATAACATCTCCATTTGTTGTATATACCTGAAATTTAAAACTACATATTACTGACGTCGTTTTACATGTTCTGGCAACAAGGGCTGCATCAATGAGCTATGAATATTAGTGGCAATGAGACAATGAATTTGGTATCAAACCATTTTAGGTAGAACAACAGACAAGGCCACCACTTCGCAGCTCCCATAATACTGAACACAGTTCAAAATATTCGAGAGTCGGCTGATAAGTCCCGGCCTCCCATAAAGACGGCGCCATTAGATCAGTTTGACGGATAGCATTATATAGTTTAGCTCCAGACTATCTTGTATCTATAGTTACAGGTCAATAGCTTGTTTAGTTTTTGAATGAAACATTTTAAACAAAACAAGTGTGGAGGTTTCATGAAAATGGAGGATTTGGAAAAACGAGCAGTGATTTACTACTTCCATTTGAAAGGTCGAACGGCTAAAGAAATCAAGAAGGAAGTGGACGGTACATTAAAAGACTCTGTCCCTTCATATACAATTATTAAAAGGTGCCTCGTGCCACATCTTTTATATTTAAATGTTTCAATCTTCTTTTGTATAAAGTCTTTATTAAAACTATTAATTAAAGCAGTATTAATAATATGTTTATATTCTTTATTAAATTCTTCTTTATTCAGGGATATATTTATTAATCTATAAATCGATCTATTAAAAACAGCAAATTTATGTTAAAAGGGGAAAAAAAATTATTTTTATGTAATTATCAATATGAGTAGACTTCCTATAAATAGCAAAATCTAATTTATTATTATTTCTTATTGTCTTCAAGTCTAGAAAAGGAAGAAATCCATTAATTTCAGTTTCTAATGTGAATTTTATAGCTTTATCTTGTAAATTTAGTAATTTTAAAGCATCGTTAATTTTTTATCAGGAATAATAGCAAAAATATCAACATATCTATACCAGGTTTTAAAAATCAAAGGAAAAGCTTTAGTGACTTGCATTTCGAAAAAACTCATAAAAAGATCAGTAAGAAAAAGTGAAAGAGGATTACCCATTGTTATGCCAGAAGTTTGTTAAAAAAATTCACCATTCTTTCCATTAGAAAGAGGAATTTACACCATTCTCTTAAGATAAGTGAAGTCTTTTTTTACAAATATTTATATTTGTGTAACACTATAGTCATTTCCTGTTCTAGGGAAATGTATTTGAAATTGAAAATTTAAACAGTAATAAAACTCTAGAAGTTACATTATTGACTGAAATTACAGTTCTCTAAATGTAGCGGTCTGGACATTGTTAAAATTCATTTTTATCCTACGTTTTATCCATGCCTTTTCTTAAGTTCAATTTGGTTTCATTTTATTAAATACAATAACTTAACTTTAAAATTCATTTCCTGTTTTACGTACCTGATGATTTCTTGGTGATGTTGCACACATTCTAACATCAGCTTATAACTCATCTCATTCACAGCATCCGAAACAAGATCAAGAGGATTTCTTTTGTCCAGATTATATTCCGCATCCTGTAGAACAATTTGATATATACATAAAAAGTCAAATAAAACTGGAAACTTCATAAGCAGAGTGCGCCAGTTTCTAATACAATATTGTAGAAGAACAAAACAGCAGGATGCGCTTAAATTTCATATGTTTATAAACTTTAGAAGAAAGAAGCTTTGTGGATCCATAATCCACAGAAGGCACAAGACCCTGTATCATTCCTTACCTTCAGAGACAGCCCTCTAAAATAGTCATCCTCTGGCTTCCCCTCAAATTTTCTCAGAGCTTAATTTCAACTATTCTTTTTTATGGCTCTGCAAAAGCCTCCAAAGGGCCTTTCATAAGGTATCATTGTGATATTGGCACACAATAAAATCTTGAACAACAAATGTAAAGTTTAAATCAATTAAAAATTTAAAAAGTTACAAAACATTTATAATTTGGTTTATATTATGAGTTGGTGTTTCAGTGCATCCTATTTTATTTGTCCAAATAACTTAAACCGTTGCAGGGGAAAGAGGCTCCCCATGTATAAAACCGGCGGAAATACGTACCTGGTCGTAGCCACAGAGTAGTCAAGCGATTATGGATTTAAAAAGTTCTAATTTACATTAAAACACTTACTTTAAAACTATACTCAATTACTTCATTTTCACCACTTTCTTTTTCTTTCTCCCCTGGCTTCAAACCGAAATCTCGCTGATCTAAGGAGCTCCGTCCAGCCCTGAACAAAAACAAGTACATGTGAGATACAGAACGTTTCGAAAATATAAACAAAGCATGGAAAGATAGAGTCAGATTAAAAAATTCAATGCCATAGCCGGGATTTGAAACACAGATCTTCTGGTTGCCCTCCAGCTGCTCTAACCCTTGGCCTCTATGTCCAACGTGCCGACATGGCATTAAATTCTCCAACTGACTGTTGGCAGCACGTTGGCCATAGTAGCTCAAGCGTTAGAACGGCTGGATGGCAACCGGAAGATCCGTGGCTCAAATCCCGACTATGGCATTAAATTGTTTAGTCTGACTCTATCTTTCCATACCTTAGCCTACACACGGCCAGTGTGAAAGAACAATTAATTCCCATAAACAAAGCAGTTTAAACATGGAGAAGCACAAGATTTACACGTTAGCTTAATAAAAATTAGCGATGGGAAGATGGGAAACACTTTAAACTCATTTAAAATCTACTGGATTATGAACAACGTAGTCACGTTCAATAAAATGACAAACTGCTACGAGCCATTGTATATCTCAGAAATAAGTATTAGAAACATTAGTAGATACTGTTTCAACCATATCATTAAAAACCTTATAGGTTATGTTTAAACCATATTTTTCGTAACTTCTTTACTTTTAATTTACTTCGCTCAAGGGCAGAAATAAACAATAATGTGTGCAAAGAATTAATTGAATTTGGGTATTCCATAGGCAGTTTTATTATTGGACTGATTTCTTAAAAACATTTCAAGAATATTCATTCCCAGGATGTTAATTATTTTTCATGTGCATTATTTTTAAATTTCAATTTAACATTATGAGGTCATTTGAGAGTCTGTTAAAAGGCCAAGAATATTTTTCCAGTCAATATTGTAACGTTCACTGATGCGCCAATGGCAGGTAAATTACACTTTCCCATTGAACGACACTAGAAGGGGGGGGAAGCTCAGGAAGGAGATGTTCCTACCTAGGTCTGGGTTACCAGGCAGGTTTGGCTTAATTTAAAAATTGTCAGGTAGTTCTGGTTAAAGAATGTTTATTCTAGAATCTACAACAGAACGATAACTACTACGAAAACTACCCAAAACTAAAAGAAATTATTTCTACGAGGGCAACTGTGCCTTTTACCAGGCCTAAGGTCCCGGCTCCTGGCTTTAAGATGTTCATTCTTGGAGATTATAGACGTGGCCGTCAGAGAATCGAGCACGTGCGAGACTTCTCCCACCAGGGCCAAAACCCGGGGGTTTCAATGTGGAAACTCTGCCAAAGCAGCGACTGACTCAATGCTTCGTCAGCTCCGTCAGCAGGGTGTTCGACCTCCGCCTAACAGCCCAGCATGACTTGCAAACCTACGCCACCGGATGTCGCGTGTACCATCTTCCAAGTATACAATTTTTATCAGTTTTGTCTTTTTCAAAAATGTATCAAAATATTAACGTCACAATATCTCACTTTATTTCTCGACATAGTCTCCATTGATGACTGTACACTTGGTCCAGCGATGTTCCAGCTTTTTCATCCCGTCGGAAAAATAGATTCCGTCAAGATCTGCAAAATACTCGTTGACGGGACTATCACTTCTTCATTTGATGAAAATCTCTTATTACCAAGCCAGATCTTCAAGTTTGGGAGCAGGAAGAAGTCACTTGGGGCTAAGTCTGGTGAATAAGGTGAATGAGGAACCAATTCAAAGCCCAACTCATTCACTTACGCCATTGCGATTACTGATGTGTACGATGATGCATTATCCTGGTGAAGGAACACTTCAGGCGTTTCAGTCTCGGTCTCTTTTCAGACAACTCATGTTGCACACGATCCAACAATGAAGCATAATAGGCTCTAGTTATGGTTCTGCACTTTCCCAAGATTCTATGAGGCTTATTCCTTGAGAATCTCAGAAAACAGAGGCTATCACCTTACTAGCTGACAAAATGGTTTTTGTCTCCTTTGGTGCACTTTCACCAAACTTTATCCATTGTTTTGACTACTGTTTTGACTCTGGTGTGTACTGATGGATCCAAGTTTCATCCACGGTCATAAATCAGCGCAAAAGGTCTTGTAGATTGCGATTAAATATCGCGAGACACTCGGTAGAAGTATTCTTCTGGATGCGCTTTTGGTCGACTGTGAGCAATCGCGGCCCCCATTCTGCAAACAGCTTTTTCATTGCCAATTTTTCATGCAGGATATTGTGCACTCGCTCGGTTGAGATGCCTACAGGCTCAGCAATTTCAGGAATTTTGATTCGGCGGTCTTGCATAAACAGATGGTGGATTTTTTCAAGGTGTTCTCTATGGTGACCTCAATTGGGCGACCAAAGCGCGATTCAATTTCGGTGCTTCTACTACCACGTTTAAATTCGCTGATCCAAAAGTAAATGGTCTTGAATGTTGGTGCAGAGTCCACGTGAACTTTACCCAATTCAGCTTTGACTTGTGCGGCAATCCAGCCCTTCAAATGAAAATGTTTAATGACAATATGGAACTCTTTTTTTTTTCAATCACAGCTATCACAGAGACCAGTTCAGATAGCTGTCAACAATGAACTATATATTGTAGCACATTAAAATTTGCTGTACAATCTTTCGAATAATTAGGTTTACCACCCACAAAATTGCAACAAGAAATGACCATCCCTTCATGGAAATTTACGACATATCAAACGACCCTCGTATTACAATTGCTGGCAATAACATTTTGAATACTTTTATAAAACTGCTTACCATGTGTGAAAATAACTAACAACTCTAGATTAAAATAAATCAACAGCCCTTTTCTTTTCCTACTAGCTGGATATTTTCAAAATACAGTCATTAAATATATGTCCCTGTATATCATGTGACGGTTATTTCATTTTTTTAATAATTTATTTTGAATTATTCTGTAAATAGTAATTTGTACAAAAATAGAAAATGTGAAACTAGGTAGGCTACGGAATGATGCAACGTAAGTTAAATGTTACATAATATTGTTGTTATTGGTAATTGCAAGAATGCAGTTACGTAATGTAGAGACGTGGACCAATAAAAGAGAAGTAATTTAGTTGTTAAGGAAAAATAGAGTGCAGAGAACCCGAAATAATCATAGATATTGGCGCCATTCTACAAACGACGGTTCTGGTAGTAAGACGTGTTTTGTGTCGCTCTGCGATTATGCAGAAAACATTTAGTTGTGAATGTATTTGTGTTGCACTAGTGGGTTGTGCCAGAGATATAAAGTTCATCGATGCAACAATCATTATTTGTGAAAGGACAGCATATACATTATTTAAAATTGTAGCAGAATTTACTAATTGTTATGTGGAATAAATCCCGCAGTATTTAAAAGAGAAGAATAGTTGTTTATTTTTCAACAATTGCAGTATCAAATACCTTTAAGCCGCGACTGCGACCAAAGGTAAGACTCATTGCTCCAGAGCCTCCAGACATCTACAAGATTTCTACCAGATCGTCCCCAAAGGTGAGAAACTAATCGCCATCTTCAGTCATCATCACATTTTGCAAATCACAAACATACGGTTGCAAAATAATCGCCATAATGCGGGACTTCAGTCAACACGCATTTTGCGACAAACCATTGCAAGCTTTAGTAGAAATAGTTATGATAGGATAATTGATTATATAAATGTCATTTAGAATGTAATTTAGAGTTCATATTTTCCTTTTGTACACTAACCTTCCCCATCAACAGAGTTTTTCCTATTTCTCTTCCTTCTATAGTGAAAATGAGTTTAATTACGATGAACATCGCGCACCAAACGTAAAATCTTTGAATTTTAAGTTTCTCATTCATTTAGCGACTGCTTTGCTTCAATCAAGCGAGAATAGGTACTCCAAAGTTGGCGATACTGCGCTCCGCAGAGATGGAGAGCCATCAGATATTGTGTTGTGAAGTCAAACTGGTTGACCGAGCCGTTGGGACCATGAGTCTCTCGGCAGACAGAGTTTAACTTCTCCTTGCACATTATAATGCATTTATTATTCACTGCAGTACAAGAGCAGTTCAGTAAAGTACCAGTGTACCAGCAAAGTTTATGTCATTTTTAACCTCTTCAAAAAAATAGGAATTGTCAAGCTCTGAAAAATGCGTCTCTATCTCGACAAAGATCTCATTTGATCTAAGTTGTATTCTAGCGAGTCACTTCTTCATTTTTAGGAACAAAAAGAAACAGGAAGAAGCCGCGGTGGACGAATATGGAGGCTGTGGCTCCAATGTTTAACCCAATTCATGCAGTTTGTAGTGAAAACATCGGATGAATGTGCTTGTGCGTTGTCATGGCTATAAGGCGTTCTATCAAATCCCCATTGTTTGCTTCTTGCTGAATCAGGCCAATAACTCACTGTAATGTTGTCAATAATTGATTTCCCTTTTTCTAAAAAGTCAATGAGAAGATACCTATCGTTTTCCAAAAAATATCATCACTATCACCTTTGCTGTTTTTATCTTCTTTGGAGCAGGTTCGCCGAAAACAGTGTACTTCGTTGTTGCTTGGTTTGTGGATTATAATCAGAAATTTAGGTCTCATCGACAATGATAACTCAACGCAAAAAGTTCTTTGAATTTGTCTTCAATAGCTCCAAATACAGTTTCAAAGTTGAAAGCTCCCTGTTGTCCAAACACGGAACCCATCAGGCCGACAACTTTTTCATACAAAATACGAATTGCCGTTCTCATCGACACACGATTCTGTTGTCATAAATGATTAATGATCCCAATAAACCGGATCCAATGTCGCTTTTAACTCCTCAAAAGTAGTAATTCGCCTTCTACTTTAGCGAAAACACATTGAACTACCAAATAAAATGCCTGCCAAATTCAAACTAACCTATAAATAAGTACCAAATTTGTTTTGGTGACACGTAACAAATAAAACACCAACTTGGCTTACTTCTTGAATCGTCCTAATATCTAGAGAAGAAGTAAATGTTTGAAAATCTTAATTCACTTAATGAAGACAAAATCTCTCACCTGGTTACAATGGATCGAAAGGAGTCGTTGATAATTTTGAGTTGTGCAGCGACCTGGATAAACAGTGAAATACACACAGCATCTGTTGCAATAACTACGAAAACAGCTGTGTAACTGCTCACTACCTGAAAAAAATAAAACTCCATTAACAAGTTGCTCCTAAATTAGGTACTTACATACGTTTTGTTCATCGCTTGGCCGCTCATTCATCATTGTGATTGGCGCCATCATGAACAACTGAGTGCGGGAAACCAAGAGTTGTGCTACGACCTTCCTTTTAGGAAAAATCCATATGGTCAGCGAAGGGAAAATAATAAAGGGAAGATTAAGAGGACTGGGAGAGACTAAATGTGTAGATCACTTTCTCGAAGAAATTGAATAAGAGCGTGATGTACGGGACTGTAGCGGGAAAAGGAACAGAATGGTGAAGCAGGCGGCGGAGGAAGGAAGAACGTTGGGTTCGGTAGCGAGAGCAACTGAACAGGAGATGATTGAAGTCAGCGATTTCACCTGGGTTATCAGGACATGCAGGGGAATCAATGAGACGTAATCTGTGTAGATGCGCAGCGTAATAACCACGTCCAAGTCGCATTCTAATGATGGTGGTGAGATGACGACGGACAATCTGTAGCTAGAGAACCAAGGAGGGGTGGAAAAATTGCGACTGAATGGCGGCGTAGTATCTGCCTTTGATGGACTGAGAATGAAGCCAGAGGCCATTCCAACGGCAGTAGGCTTCACGGCAACTTCAATGAAGCGGCTTCCAAAGGAAGTGAATTTTCTGGCCGATTATGGTAGCTTTGGTGTAGCCACTGGTTGCTAAGCAGCAACATTACAAAATACAGCCATTCTATACCGGCGCTGTCCTTAGTTTATATGACGATGTAAACAAAGCGGGAAACTGTATTACTCCGTCGGTGACTGTAACTGGAGGCAATATTCGCGCCATTACACAAATATAAATATTTGTTACTAAGGCTTCATTTATCTTAAGAAATTGGTGTTAATACTTCTTTCGAATGGAGATCGATTTCACAAACAAATCGCTTGCGTCCTCAGTCCACAAACAAACTCCGTTGTCAAGGATTTTCAGTTACCATGGTTTTCTTATGTCTCTTTAGTATTACCAACATCTGAAAACGAGAAAAGAAACCTAAAAACGGAATCAACTGCTGGTATTTCAAAATTCATTACGCTATGTTTATTTTTTAAAATAAATATCTTCTCCCAAACTATTAAATCTATCGGAACATTTAATAAAGAATATAAATATATTGTTAATTAATAGTTTTAATAAAGATTTTATACTAAAGAAGATTGAAAATTTTAAATATAAAAATACTGTTAATGATATTTCTACCCTTAAAAAATAAAATACGATTATAATTTTTAAAAAATAACTTACCCTCCTTGGGTTAATAAAAATTTTCAAATTTTTTTAAAGAAGTTGGTATATCTTTAGTTCCGCAAAATATAGTATTAAAAATTTACTACATCTTTCTAAAAAAGATAAAATTCCTAATAATAAAATATCTGGTATTTATCAATTTGATTGTTCAGATTGTGATAAAGTTTATATTGGAAAGACAAAACGTAATTTGTAAACCAGAACGAATGAACATTTTCGTAACATTAAGTATAAACAAAGTGATAAATCGGCCGTAGCAGATCATTTTTGGTCATTTAACCATGAAATAAATCCTGAAGTTAAATTATTAAAACAATTAAATAGTCCAATAGATTTAATAGTTTGGGAAAAGATATTTAATTTAAAAAATAAACATCGCATAATGAATTTTGAAATTCCAGTAGTTGATTCTGTTTTAGGTTTGTTTCGTTTTCAGATGTTGGTAATGCTAAAAAAACACAAGAAAAACATGGTAACTGAAAATCCTTGACAACGGAGTTTGTTTGTGGACTGAGGACGCAAGCGACTTGATTGTGAAATCGATCTCCATTCGAAAGAAGTATTAACACCAATTTCTTAAGATAGATGAAGCCTTTGTAACAAATATTTATATTTGTGTAACATTTATTGTTTCACTGTAGCTAGCTTCGTTTTCTACGTAATATTCGCGCTATTTTATTTCCACGTGTCAAACTTCTGCGCTGTCAACGAACTTCCATGCAAAGTTTTGCTTTGCTGTTTTCGATATCTGATTGGCGATAGCACTTATACGTTTACATTAAATGCAAAGGTGTGTGTGTGTGTGTGTGTGTGTGTGTGTGTGTGTGTGTGTGTGTGTGTGTGTGTGTGTGTGTGTGTGTGTGTGTGTGTGTGTGTGTGTGTGTGTGCCGTGTAATATATTTTTCCTTTTGTGCGCTTGAAAGTGGCTGAATGCTTACAACTCATTTAAATATTTGATTTCTTCATATAACCCCACCTCATTTATAAATTAAAAATTAGGGCACGACTCTTTCTACGGAATAACAGTGCTAAATATTTGGGTGTAGCCAGTTTGGCAACGACTTAAAAGTTCTACTGACGTTCAACTAAAAAATAAACAAATGACGTACCTAATTGGCATCTGACAACGGCAATTACTTAAACGATTTCCACTTCCAAATTTTCCTTCAATAATTCCTGCGTCACAATAATTCACGTTTAACAATTACATTCTTTCAATTTCTGTTCACAAATTCAAAACCTATGTCGTGAAGAACAGTGTGGAATCTCATTTTTGTAAACCTAGGCAATTCGAGATTACTGTTTACTGCTTGAAGCACTTTTGTAATTGTTGGCGGCTCGTTTCTTTTAAAGAAGCTATGCATCTTTCACGAATAGCACTTTTAAGAAATTCATTACTTTCAACTTCTACTACTGACTTCTTTTTCAATGTTTTTTTAGGCCGTGCCATGGCTCAGTGGTTAGGCCGCTTGGCTCTCACCAAGGCGGCCCAGGTTCAATCCCAGGCGACCGCAAAGTGAGAATTGTGGTGGACAACACGGCGCTGGGGCGGGTTTTCTCCGGGACCTCCGGTTTCCCCTCCCATCTTATTCCACCCGTGCTCCATCTTCATCTCATGTACCATCAGTGTCACCGCCTGCAGTGCCATATGTAGTAAAGCGGGCGTTAAACACTACACATTTCATTTCATTTCAATGTTTTCCTGGGGTAGAGGGTGGCCCAAGTTATCCCAACTTCGCTTCGAGCGGCATGCATACTGTGACTTTGTGGGTCCGTAGAATTAAAAGCCTTGTTTGATGAAATTTAAAATGCTCTTTAGTTCAGTGGAAAGATGCTTTGTATACCCCTTACAGGCTCTAAAAATGACGTGCCAGTCTGTTGTTGCTTCACTACACGTAAACAAACAAAAGAAATCACTTGCGGTACACTTCAAATTACTACACAGCTGCACACACACAATTAACAGCTCTCAACTAGCAACTGACTGACTACTAGAGAGAGAGCATATTGGCAGGCTGAGGAACAGCCCGAAGGGTGGCCAAGTCGTGTAAATGCTCTGGAAAGAGCTTAACCATGTGACGGGATGTGGTTGTTGCAGGATGTCGGGTGAAAATTATGTAGATGGGAAGAAAGAGGTAGCATATTGCTCCTCGACGATTGAAGAATCGGGTGGTTCAGCCATCGTGCACCGCTGGTGGATAAGTTAATCAACTAGGAAGAGGATAAGCAGAATTTAAGTATCCAGACAAGAATCTTGGGTGATTGTCATTTTGTTTAGGCAGGAATGTGGGTCTTGTGGTTACCGGTAGTGTCCGCAAGCCATGCGGGGTAGCCGCTGTAAGCGACGTTCACGTGGTACATAATCCCCAAGGGATCTAACTAGGGCGCTATGGTGTTGAAGTAAACTCTCGTAAAATTTGGAGGCCTGGCGCCTAATTTCATCCTCCACATAACGGAGGGATGAAGCCTCGTGAAGTAGTCTCACGGGGAACCTTCTGCATACAGAATAAACAATCCGAAGACATTTATTCTGTGCACGCTGGAGCAGTTTCAGATTTGTGCCTGCGGCCATGCCCCAGACTTCACACGCGTAGAGCATGACAGGGAGGACCAGAGCCATAAAGAGGCGCAACTTTAGGGAAACTGACTACTCAACTCTTTGCCGGCTTGTACATCCCAGCCATTGTCTAGAAACGTGCCGACGTTTCCATGCCTTTCGTGGCGTAGCAAGAGAACAATGGAACTATCTCTGCCTCTTTCTCTCTCTTGGCAAGCATTCCACGCTCGCGTAGCTCTGTCTCTTTCTATCGCACGCACCCGGCACTGGCTTGTCGAGGCTCCAACACATACTTGGCACTGAAACTCCGCTTTATTCTGCTGACCAATTTAAGTCCTACATTGCTAAAATCGGGTAATTTTCACACAACTTGCAAAAAACATTCAAATAATTTGTTTTAGCCACTTTTTAACGATTTCCCTCCATGATGTTTACATATTGCACGAAAGCAGCCATTTTGTACTCCTGATCTCTCAGCTGCTTCTGCTTTTGAAGTGCGGAAGCTCAGCGTGCGCTGTGATTAATGCATACAAATTACACTTACATTTACCAAATAAAATACTAATTAATTACTGTTTGCTGTATTTCTAATAATATGAAGCTATTTATATATCTTGCATTACATATAAACTGTTTGAAAATGATAGGCGAACTATAGTTTTCATCCGCAGAGAGATACAGTGCGATCCACATAAACCTGGACCATTTCAATAGGCCATAATTTCCCTTTGAAAGCTAGTAGAAAGTAGAAATTTGTTTTAATGATCTCAGTGGCTCTGGGAGAGTTGTCAACACTGAAAATTGTTGACAGCTGACAGTCTTAAATGTGTAGTCGTAACAACAACATACAGTACTCACTGCGAGAGCGTGTTTACATTTTGAAAACATATTGGAAGACAAATTCATTGGTAACTACACAACGGAATTTCAAAGAGAATTTAATGTACGCGATGTTCCGACAAAGACGACAATTTTATCGCTCGTAAGAAATCTGGAGACAATTGGTATACTCATTAGTGAGAGTGGAAAACATAGACCGTCATTGAATGCAGAGACTGTTACATATGTTCGCAGAAGGCTATTGAATTCTCCAAACAAATCGTTGCGTCGATTGAGCCAGGAATCAGGGTACTCATATGGAACATGTCAAAGAGCTACGAAGAAATCGGCAATACGACCTGACAGAGTCCATATGGTGCAACAACTGAAAGAAGCAGAATCAGTTACAGTCGAAGATTTCAGAGTGCTCTTGTTCCACGTCCAGACATTCTCTCCATAACGTGGTTTACAGATGAGGCATGGTTTCCTCTCTCAGGCTACATAAACACACAAAACACCAGATTGGGCTGCAATAAACCCCAAGTGATCTACGAAACCCCACTGCATGATGAAAAGGTTGGAGTATGCTGCGCGGTGTCAGCCTCCAGGACCGTTGGTCCCATTTTCTTTGATACGACTGTAGACACTGACGTTTATATGGGTATCTTCAAGACATTTGTGGAGCAGCTGGATGATATCGAATTTATAGAAGGTTATTTCCAGCAAGATGGAGCAACGTGCAATGCATCTAATGACACCATGGGACTTGTAGCCAGTTTCTTTGATAATCGAATAATCTCAAAAGGTCTGTGGACCCCAATCCCCTGACCTAACCTCACCGTATTTCTTCTTGTGGGGGTATCTAAAAATAGAGTGTACAAGAATAAGCCACGGACAATTGATGTTCTCAAGGAATCCATTCGAACCGAAATAAGTAACATTGGCGGGGATACTCTCGTTAAACTTGAGAGAATATGGTGAGACGAGTGCAAAGATGTATAGATGCTGGTGGAGGACACTTCCAACATTTTCTGTGAGGTTTAAATACTGTAATTGTAATCTCCCAATTGTGTATTATGTTCTCCCAAAGTAGCACGTGTGTCCTATTACTGGTTCAAATGTTATGGCCTATTGAAATGGTTCAAGTTTATAGGGATCGCACCATACAAGGCCAAACAACCAATTATGCCGCTCACATACACTTGCTTTTGTTTACATCGCCACATAAACTATGGGCGGTCCCAGTATAGTGCATTTCATCTCTGAAGCTTGGTTTGACACTGAAGGAAGAAAGGCGTGGTTTGTCCTCACTGCAACATTATTTTCCTATGAAACAAATGCTGATCATAAAGGTAATATGGAAGTATTACCGCCTTCGAAAAAACTGAAATGGTGTTCTAAACGTTCTTTAAAGGCATTGTAATTTTTATACAGTGCTGTTACTTTGGAAGTTTGCGACTTTTATCCTCACAACACTACTCATTTCATTTTTATGATCATTTTGAGACTTAATTGCACTCGTAAAACCAGACAGCGTCATTCACAATGATAAACAGGCAGTTGCGATTTCGTAGAACTTGGTTTACCTGGAAACTGTAAGCAATCTCATAGTAAGGAGTAACGCTGATATTAAATGGGAAACAAGCCAGGATAGGTGTTGGTCTTTCGTAAGGACTCGTAGGGTCGCCATACAACACAGGCATAACCATCCATATACTGGTGGCCAACATCCATAACCCTGCGTAACGCAGAGTTATCTGTCTACCACGTTTGATGCCACCTCGCATAACAGTCACACTTTCCTCTTCCTTTTGGTGTGAATATTTGTGCATGATAGACTCCAGCTCCACCAGGAGATCCTGGAACTTAAATCATGGAAGATTAGAACACTAATGCCCGATTTCACCAATAGATGTTAAAATCAACGTTAACAAATGCAACCTAACAATTGAAACAGTGATAACAAAACTGTTAAATTAGTTGCATTTCACCAACCTGTTTTCTGAAAATGTTAACAAACACGTGTTAACGCCAAGAAACTTGTGCTATAGAAGGGTATATATGAGTCGGATTATTTTCTGAACGTACTGCGATGCGCTTTTGTTTTCATTTTCGTTTGCACATAGCTAAAAGAATGGTGGATAAACAATAAACAAAAGTCGTGAAACAAATTTCCCATCGGTGGAGAAAGAATTGTTAATTGAATTGGTGACGAAGTATAAGGATATCGTGGAAAACAGGAGGACGGATGCGGTGAATGTAAAAGAGAAAGATGTCACGTGGGAAAAATTGGAAACGAATTTAATTCAAATGTATATGTCATTACTAGAAACACGAAACATGTTCTTCAGTATTACTAAATTCAAAACGAGGTGCGAAGACGTACAAGTGACGAGTGACTTGAACGTTTCAAGACGGGAGGTGGACAGTGTATTATCCACATAATTCAGTGAATTATAAAAATGCAGAGTTATTAATACTTGAAGTAAAGGCGAGATCGGCATATTCCTTTTGATGCATATTCTAACCTCTCTTGTACTTCCGCAGTAAACGTCATAGCAACTTGTTTCGACAGTCTATACCTCCGTAGAAAAGTTTCTTCTGATAGCTCCACAAAATAATTTCTCCTCATAGGCCGTACTCTATTATGAATATAGTAAATCGACAACAGCTGCGTTCATGCCCGCCATCTTGACTATTTACAATTGTTAAGGACTTAACATCAGAAATTTGACTTGTTAGTTTAACAAGAGATTTAACACAAGTGTTAAGAAAACACTTGTTGGTGAAATGCAAGTTTTGTTATTAACTATTGTTAAACCCGTGTTAATTCTTAACATCTGTTGGTGAAATCGGGCATAAATCAAGTGAAACTGTTGTCAGTGATGTGTGTACCATATGAACATTGAATTAAATACGATCTAGGAGCAAATGGGTAGAGAATGATTTGTAGATTATATCCATCTTAGTCACTTTTAAAATCCATAACGTTTATCCAATTCATTTTGGATTTTAATACAGTAAATCTTTATAAAAATATTTGTGTGTTTGTGTGCGTGTTAGTTTATGAACAGCATAACTCAGAAGAAAATTCAGTCAAATACCAAACTAGTATTTAAGTTCCGCGTGTTTGCATATGCATTTCTTTTGAGTTGCTATTACATCTCTTAATCCACCATATACAGTAAACCCTCTCTAAAACGGAACGTGATCGTTCCGATATTTGTTTTCCGTTTACACAGGTTTGCTTCTTACAGAGGTTTGTGTTTGAGTACAAAGAAACTACGAAATAGTCACACAGGTTTACAGTGAAGAAATAATATAAAATGAATTTGAACAATAGGCTGATATGTATTTTGTGCTAAATTTGTTCATTGACACGGCTGGATTTACCCACTATCGTATTTTTAATTTTTGTATTACTAATAACTGTATAATAGGATGTTTAACTCAGTATTCCTTAGATAATCCGCCATTATTGCATCACTGTGCATATTTTATTTTCCGAAATCCAAGTTTAAACGTCCTCTGGTGATGGCACTGATCCTGTGGTTTCGTATGACTGTGCAATCCACGCCAGTATAAACCGATTAAATACATATTCAAGAATATTATATAATGTGATAAAACAACATTCCAAATATTTAGCTTAAAAAAGAAAATCGCTAAACTAAATCTGCAGTTCAAGAAAACAAACCTGAAACAAACATATGAAACAAAATATTTAGGAACAATTTTTGATTCAAAATTATCTTGGAGACATCATATTGAAGCAATAGTAAACAAATCAACAACAAAATTTTCATTTTGAAAACATTAGCCGGAGTCAAGTGGGGCAGTAACCGGGAGACACTGAACACCACATACAAAACATTCATCAAGCCAATACTTCATTATAATGCAGGTAATAATTACAGCAAACAGTTCTAACATAAATCACCTAGAAGTATGCCAAAATCAGGCCCTGCGACTAATAACCTGTGCAGCAAAACCAACTCCAATCACGGCAATGCAAGCCTTAGCCCAGAACTATCCAATACATCTAACTTTAGAGGAGCAGGCACTAATACAACATCAAAAAATATTGCGGTTAAAAACAACAAAATGGGAGAAAAGATTACTACAACCAATCAAGATGAAAACACAAACAAGTTTTCTACACAAAGTTACGAAATTAAAAACAGATCTGAATCTTCCTAATTATAAAGAAAACATTTTAATCAAATAAAACCCACTGACTTTTGAACCAATTAACATTCAATTAGATTTAGAACAAATAGTTACAAAATCTGAAACTTCCAAACCTGTACTAAAAGCACTAGTGTTAGAAACTGTGAACAATAGATACCCACCTGAAGAATGGTTATATATCTACACAGGTGCATTTAACTTGGACAACAACTCAGGAGCAGGAATTAAGTGTGCACTGTTCTCATTCTATCAACCCGCAGGATACCACACAACAAATTTTGATGCAGAAGTAACGGCTTTCATATTTCACTCCAACACCTTCAATACAGAATAGATAAATTAAAAAATGATGTCACACTTTCTGATTCTAAAGCAGCATTATGTGCAATAAGTTAATGTAAAATGAGGTCAATGCAAATTAAAGAATATCACAAAATGATCCAAAAGCTTCAAAAACTACAGAAAAGAATTATATTACAGTGGATACCTGCACATTGTGGAATTGCTGCAAATGAATCAGCTGATTCTCTTGCTAAAAAAAGGTGCAAATTTAATTCAGAACAATATAGTTAGTTAGTTACTAACACTCCCCACATGGCAACCTTGGCCTTCGGGGTAACCTCACCCCACCAAGTGATGACCGGACCCATTTCTCAGGTGGAGGCACCCAGAGGACGGTGTCCATTACCTCCGATGATAGGGTGATAGTGAAGATGGCGGTGAGGTGAGAGGACCTACAGTTTTTACCGTGGACTCCGAACCACGTTGGGCATAGGGGATACTTCACGTGTGCTAGACAGAGGTGAAGGCGTGGATAGGGCCGACTTAAAATCGCCAACCCCAGAGCCGGGAATCGAACTCGGGACCCTTAGAACGGGAGCCACGAACGAAACCACCGCGCTACCCCGGCGCCCATTCAGAACAATATTAATTAAAAACAATCATGAAAACAAAGAAAACCAATCAATATCTAACAAAGCCAAAGATAAAAAAATGGAACGTTTTAATTAAAAATATAGAAATTATTCCAAACATCCCACGTAAAGCTGCAGTAGTAAATTTTATATTACTTACGGAACATCATTATTTGGCCAAACACCTACACAGAACAGGAATTTATGCAAGTCCAAATTGTCCTCTGTGCAAAAAAGAGGAACTGACTGAAGAACATCTTCTAACCTGTGAAGCCCTACCTGCCGGACCCACTACACAGAAATATTGAAGAGCAAGAGAGCTAATGGCTTCTTGCCAAAGTCTAGCATTTGACAACAAATAAGAGGAAATGACTGAAGAACATCTTCTAACCTGTGAAGCCCTACCTGCCGGACCCACTACACAGAAATATTGAAGAGCAAGAGAGCTAATGGCTTCATTGCCAGAGCCTAGCATTTGACAACAAAGAGGAAATGACTGAAGAAGATCTTTTAACTTGTGAAGCCCTACCTGCCGGACCCACTACACAGAAATATTGGAGAGCAAGGGAGCTAATAGCTTCATTACCAAAGCCTAGCATTTGACAACAAAGAGGAAATTATTGAAGAAGATCTTTTAACTTGTGAAGCCCTACCTGCCGGACCCACTACACAGAAATGTTGGAGAGCAAGAGAGCCAATGGCTTCATTGCCAAAGTCTAGCATTTGACAACAAATAAGAGGAAATGACTGAAGAACATCTTTTAACCTGTGAAGCCCTACCTGCCGGACCCACTACACAGAAATATTGGAGAGCAAGAGAGCTAATGGCTTCATTGCCAAAGCCTAGCATTTGACAACAAATAAGAGGAAATTACTGAAGAAGATCTTTTAACTTGTGAAGCCCTACCTGCCGGACCCACTACAAAGAAATATTGGAGAGCAAGAGAGCCAATGGCTTTATTGCCAAAGCCTAGCATTTGACAACAAAGAAGAGGAAATGACCGAAGAATATCTTTTAACCTGTGAAGTCCTACCTGCCGGACCCACTACACAGAAATATTGGAGAGCAAGAGAGCTAATGGCTTCATTGCCAAAGCCTAGCATTTGAAAACAAAGAAGAGGAAATTACTGAAGAACATCTTTTAACCTGTGATGTCCTACCTGCCGGACCCACTACACAGAAATATTGGAGAGCAAGAGAGCTAATGGCTTCATTGCCAAAGCCTAGCATTTGAAAACAAAGAAGAGGAAATGACTGAAGAACATCTTTTAACCTGTGGAGTCCTCCCTGCCGGACCCACTACACAGAAATATTGGAGAGCAAGAGAGCTAATGGCTTCATTGCCAAAGCCTAGCATTTGACAACAAAGAGGAAATGACTGAAGAAGATCTTTTAACTTGTGATGCCCTACCTGCCGGACCCACTACACAGAAATATTGGAGAGCAAGGGAGCTAATAGCTTCATTGCCAAAGCCTAGCATTTGACAACAAAGAGGAAATTATTGAAGAAGATCTTTTAACTTGTGAAGCCCTACCTGCCGGACCCACTACACAGAAATGTTGGAGAGCAAGAGAGCCAATGGCTTCATTGCCAAAGTCTAGCATTTGACAACAAATAAGAGGAAATGACTGAAGAACATCTTTTAACCTGTGAAGCCCTACCTGCCGGACCCACTACACAGAAATATTGGAGAGCAAGAGAGCTAATGGCTTCATTGCCAAAGCCTAGCATTTGACAACAAATAAGAGGAAATTACTGAAGAAGATCTTTTAACTTGTGAAGCCCTACCTGCCGGACCCACTACACAGAAATATTGGAGAGCAAGAGAGCCAATGGCTTTATTGCCAAAGCCTAGCATTTGACAACAAAGAAGAGGAAATGACCGAAGAATATCTTTTAACCTGTGAAGTCCTACCTGCCGGACCCACTACACAGAAATATTGGAGAGCAAGAGAGCTAATGGCTTCATTGCCAAAGCCTAGCATTTGAAAACAAAGAAGAGGAAATTACTGAAGAACATCTTTTAACCTGTGATGTCCTACCTGCCGGACCCACTACACAGAAATATTGGAGAGCAAGAGAGCTAATGGCTTCATTGCCAAAGCCTAGCATTTGAAAACAAAGAAGAGGAAATGACTGAAGAACATCTTTTAACCTGTGGAGTCCTCCCTGCCGGACCCACTACACAGAAATATTGGAGAGCAAGAGAGCTAATGGCTTCATTGCCAAAGCCTAGCATTTGAAAACAAAGAAGAGGAAATGACTGAAGAACATCTTTTAACCTGTGAAGTCCTCCCTGCCGGACCTACTACACAGAAACATTGGAGAGCAAGAGAGCTAGTGGCTTCATTGCCAAAGCCTAGCATTTGAAAACAAAGAAGAGGAAATGACTGAAGAACATCTTTTAACCTGTGAAGTCCTACCTGCCGGACCTACTACACAGAAATATTGGAGAGCAAGAGAGCTAATGGCTTCATTGCCAAAGCCTAGCATTTGACAACAAAGAAGAGGAAATGACTGAAGAACATCTTTTAACCTGTGAAGTCCTACCTGCCGGACCTACTACACAGAAATATTGGAGAGCAAGAGAGCTAATGGCTTCATTGCCAAAGCCTAGCATTTGAAAACAAAGAAGAGGAAATGACTGAAGAACATCTTTTAACCTGTGAAGTCCTCCCTGCCGAACCCACTACACAGAAACATTGGACAGCAAGAGAGCTAATGGCTTCATTGCCAAAGCCTAGCATTTGAAAACAACAACACATATTCAAGAATTAAGACACTTGCTGTTCCTAAATGTATGCTTCGAAACAAGTTAACCTTTTGCTTTGTCTATCGAATGAGCAGTTTTTATTTAGAGTTTCATACAAAACCCCTTTTTTATTTACTTCAGTTTCCTTAACGTCTTCTTCTTCCATTGTACAGATATATTACGTTAATATCTGTAAAACTCTTCGACATCAATGTTTTGAATTAATACAACTGTATCCCAGTAACACGTTATTCCTTCGGGAACAGCTGTGTTTTATTCGCTGGCAGAAGAGGGTTTTATCAGATTCTTCGAGAGGTTTTCCTCCCTAAAGGAAGTAAGCTCAATTTCCTTCAATTTTATAGGGATCCCTTTACGTTTCATTAAGCCCCGGTTTTATTAGTGAATATTCTTCAAGATCAATGTCGTGAAAATGTTAGCCTTGAGCGGTTATTCCGAACGTTAAGATATTCTGATTATGTTCAAGTTACCCTTTTTGTTTTTGCTTCTGAATATAATAGACGCCATTCTATTTTAAGCATCTTTCTCTATATGCTCTATATTACATTTAAGGATTTTAAATTAAATAGTAATTTATTCGTTGAATTATCATCATCAGAGCGCTGAACCTGTTTCTCTTATTATTGTCATCCCGTCTTTGTTGTTCTGGGTTTCTTCGTCCTTGTTGGTAGGAATATGCTGCATTTGGTAATCTATATTATGATATTCTATTTAAATGCAGTGGCGGCTCGTGCCGAAAAAATGACAGCGTGCTGCGGGAAGAAGCCCATGCAGCTCACGATGTTTCTTCGTGGTATAAACAGAATTTCTACTTCCTTTTGCTTTTTGCTCAAATTTTAGATCGGATGTTGGTCTCCCTAACATTTTTATACTAAGCCTTTCTTCTAAAGCTCTCCTTGAAAAGGGAGTTTTCAGAAATTCATTAACAGTGTTCGTTATTTATTGGTTACAGTTTTCGTAATATTAAATTACTCATACACTGAATAAAGTGAATTTCTAACACGTTTCACACTCACACACAAAATAAAGAAACTGATATAACCACTAAATAACGTTACACAAAGAAATACTTGGATACAAAACGAACATGTGAACCACATGCATTTGTTATGGGGGATTCTCGTACGGTTATTACCTTTAAATCTGTAGTCTTTGTTTTATAAATTGTTATATCCCTATGTTGTATCTTTCATAGTTCATTTATTTGTACGAGCTGCGTTCATGTTATATAACACCTCTTATTTTTTATTCAGGACTGGGACCACATAGGAACTTCAGTATTTTTTTAAATACCCGCGGACTCTTTGTGAATGCGTGACAAAGAGATGGCAGCACTGTACATTACATAGAACTCTAGTGGCAGCGACGAGAGCTACGACTTTTTTGATACTTAAGGGCACTGTGAGGTTATTTTTACCCAGACAAGGCTAATTTTTACCAATATTAAAATTTAAATATATAGAAAACTAAACATTATCAGAAATTGAAATTTGGTATGGTTAATGTATAAGGATGTAGAAATTTAACTACTGTATAATATTTAAATTACGTTCACATAGGTCCATACAAAAGGGGCATAAATCACACCGTGTGTCCTGAAAAAAATATTGCACCCTATACTTCAGGTACACTTTACTTGTAGGAATTTAAAGCTACAGGCAACAAGTTTTATCCTAAATAACCTAAGATACAGTTTTATAATATCGGCTAAATGAAAATCACATATAGTTTATACTATGCACATGAAAAATTAATTAGTTTTGAGTAAAAAAAGATAATATTTTCTAGGACTGAATATTTGTTTTCATCCATTTTATAAATCACATGAATATAAATGTTAGCCAAATGTATTCAAGGAACATTGACAAATAACCACTACAAATTTTGTGTCAATATCTTTTACAGTTTTTGAGAAACATGCACCTAAAGTATGAAAATGAAGGTTTTGGGAAATCACGATCAAAGATTAAGCACCATTCTCAGGAAGTGGGCGTATCATTACGCCGCCATCTTTAAATTGACGAATTAAAGGGCTTTAATACCAGCTGACATCCTATGTTATGAATATCATTTTAAAGCTGAAGAATTATATAATTTTTAACATTAAAAACAAAAAATGGATTTATTTAAACCTATCGACCTCCAGTGCCCTTAAAATGGCGACGGTTTCATTGTAAGAACAGCGTGTAATTATTCGTTTTCTCCATTTTCGTGGTGTGACACCTACTGAAATTCATCGCCAGTTGAGTGAGGCATGTGGTGATGGTACCGTGGATCTGTCTAATGTGTTTTCCTGGGTGTGACAGTACAATGAAGGCAGAACATCGTGTGACAACAAACCAAAACAGTCACTGCCTCGAATCAGCCGCTCTGACGACATGATCCAGCGAGTGGACAACGTTGTTTTGGAGGATCGCCGATTGAGCATTTCAGACATCGCCTCCAAAATTAGCATTTCCATGGGATCTGTGCACACAATCCTGAATGAAGATCTGAAAATGCAAAAAGTGCCTTCCAGGTGGACTCAGGAGATTCTTTGTGACAACTTTGAAGTGATTGCTCATGTTCCCTACTCACCTGACTTGGCTCCTAGCGACTTTTCACTGTTTCCCACTCTCCGTGGTCGCAGATTCACTAGTCGTGCCTCAGCGATTTTCCAATAGTCAAAACACACTGCTATAGAAGCGTTCGCAGTGGCCATGGAATCATGACGACGACGTTGTGAAAAATGGTTAAAGGGATGTTAAAAAATTTTAAAACGCTAAAGGGAGATTAAGTTGAGAAGTGACACTAGTTTCACATTTTTCTTGTGATTACGTTGTGAGAAAAAAAAAATAGATGTTATAACATGAACGCACTAAGTTCCTCTTTTTGTTTTTGCATCTGAACATAGACGCCATGCCATTTTAAACACCTTTCTTTATATGCTCTATATTCCTTTTAAGGATTTATTATAGACTGAATGGTGATTTATTCGTCGCTTTATTATCATTTCACTGTTTAGAGCGTTAAACCGGTTTCTGTTATTATTGTCATCCCGTCTGTGTTGTTCTGGGCTGTTCTGGGTTTCTTCGCTTATGACATTCTGTTCAAATGCCTTTCCGAGTTTCTCCCCCCCCCCCCCGCCCCATTTATACCTCGCCTTTAACTCCAATGGTCATATCAGCGGCCGTTCTCTTTTGGAACACATCGAAGACGTTAATTCGTATTCGTTGGATTTTAATCATTAGATCACGCACACATTCGTACTCTCATTCATACCTTCAGACTCTGGGGAAGATGAAGAATTATCTTGGTCGGAGAAAACTTCCCATCCCCACGGCCGGGAATCGAACCCAGGACCTCCAGTACGACAGGCAGGTGCTCTATTGACTGAGCTACCCCAGTCGCCATTTTAGGTATCAAAAACAGTCTTAACTCTCATCGCTGCCACTAGAGTTCTGTCACGCATTCACAAAGAGTCCACGTGTATTTTAAAAACAAACAGAAGTTCCTATCTGGTGCCAGTCCTGAAAAAAATAGGTGTTACTACTTGAACGCACGTCGTAAGAATCCAGGCCCTAGTTATCATTTAGCACTACTGATGATAATACAAGAACACTATCCATGGGCCGAAATATCTGCACACAGTCGATGGACTTGTGCATTTCATTCCAAGGTCGCAGAAAGACAAACTTACCTGAAGACCTTGATACATGAAGTAAGATATCTTGAGGAACGCATTACAGCCAGTTAGTACGATACAGATGATGGTAGCCAACAGCTGGAGGTTTTGCCTAAACACGTAGATGGCCACGGCTTCAGAACTCACGTGCAGTATCATGACGACAATGCAAAGCCAGTAAAGTGCCCAGTACACCAAGAAGCTTTCTCGTGGACGCCAAAGACATACCCAGTACAGCAACTTCCGGTTGATCTCAAACGGTGATTCTTCCTTTGCCATTGCCATGATGAAAAAGCTCTTCGTATTCAGTTAGGGTTACCCATAACTGAAATTTAACAGTTTTAAAAAATAAAAAATGTGAGTTATGCCCAAAAATTACTTTAATTATATGCTATAGTGTTTAACCTCAGAGTCCTTTAAGGACACTTGGTAATGATTTTGGATGAATATATAAATTTGTTGTTGCTTAATATGAATCTACATAATTTGGAGAGCGTACCCATTATAAGCACAAAGCACACAGACATGAGGTCGTTGAAGGAGGGTCCTTCGACTCTTGCCATACCGGAATTAGGTCCCTTACTGGCATTGTGAGGGCTTCATTTATATTAATGACGGTGGATTAATGGATTAATTTAAGGATTTGAGTGTTTGATTGAGGTAAAGCTGGAATGCAATATAGGAATATAGGAATATGTAAGAGTTCTGAAGTTTATGAAGGTCCTAGCACAAGTCTGGGTTTCTTATATGTTTCTCCAGGGTCGAGATGATATTCTCCAAGTCCTCGGATGAGGTTGTTTGATGCTGTTTGGGAGGTTAAAATAGAAACTATGGGACAGGTGTAGGATATAGTCAGATACTTTAGGGAAGGATAAGTCTGAATAGATATTGGCATTTGGGATATACCAGTCGGCTGCGATTGCAGACCGAAGGTAACGGTTTTGGAGGACTTTGAGTTTGGAGAGGTGTGTTTTAGCTGCAGCACCCCAGACTTGGCAGGCGTAAGTAAAAACCGGCCTTAGTACTTGTTTGTATAGTAGGAGCTTGTTACGAAGAGCCATGGGTGATTTGGGGTTGTATAGTGGATACAACATAGCCATTCTTCTACTGACTTTGTTAGCCAAAGTTATGTGCTCTTTCCCTGTAAGGCGCATGTCAGAAAAACACCAAGGTATGTTGCCTGTGTTGACTAGGGTACATGTGCATCTCCTAGACGTAGGTTGGGTACGTCCTGTAGCGCTCGCCGTGTAAAGGTGACGGCTTGAGATAGAGGTTACAGCCTCTAAGGGTTGGAAGCGTGTTTATGTATGCAAGGAAAAGCAGGGGCCCAAGGACACTACCTCGAGGTACTCCTGCGTTTATGGCGTAGAGTTGGGACAGGGTGTCGTCTTTCGCGAATACAAAGGATCGGATTTGATGGTACATTATAAGGTTTTGTGTGTTAGTGGCAATTAAGTGTATTTAAATGAGGTTTTAAATATGGCGGCCAGGCTATCACGTCCCCTTTTTACTCTGCATTTTCTCTTCTCCTTATAACAAGCAGAATTATTTAGTGGATGGGGACTCCAAAGGTTTCCTAAGGGTGCAAGAAGCCAATATATATGGACAAGGGATGCAAGTCAAAAAGCTAGAGTGTGTTCGACACATACAAAAAAGAATGGGCAGAGGACTTAGAGAAAAGAGAAATAATATAAAGGTGTGCATGGTCCTACCAAAACCCAAACGAGAGCTTCAATCACCTAATCTGGAAAAGAGTTCCAAAATTTGTATGTTGGCAATAAAACCATTAAATTTGGTGTGATGGATGCTGTAATATGTTTTAATGATAATGCTACAAAAAGGGGAGCTATATTTAGGAAAATTGGACTGAAACCAGGTTTTAATTTTGTCTGTGCCTTTGATACATTGATGCATCAAGAGTAAAAGAAGCAGAAAAACAAGTGCAGGAAGTGTCTAAGGAAGCAAGAATTAGGATGATGGGTGAAAAGAGGAGGAAAGAGGGTGCTGAGACAACTAGGGTGAGGAATATGGACCGGAAGTGTTTTGGATTTTGGGTATTCTACATAAAAACACAACATTATCTTCTTTTGCCATTTACCGTAACTTGCTTTTTTTTAACTTTGGGTACACTTTTTTATAAAACTATAATAGATAGAGCTTTGTTTTTGTGTATATACAAAATATGTTGCTCTAAACAGCTGGTGAAACCTTCATATGTTAAACTTTCATAAAATTCCTCAAAAAAATGTTTTCATAGTGTCGCGGTAAAGGGCATTTAAGTTTCGGCGCAAATAGATACTAGATGGATAGGTTTACGTAGATAACGAACCTGTGTAAACAGATAGTGCCGGCAAGCAATATAACTGAGGCAAAGGCCACGCCAGCGTAGATTAAGTTACGTTTCTCGAAGGTGATAGAATGTTCGAATTATTTAACTAGATGCCTTGTTTTCCAGAAACTTCTAGTGATTGACAGAATAGTCTGGTAATCATGAATGGAGATATAAAAGAGATTGTGACACGCCAGCAGACAGTTGTAGTTGTGAAACAGTTGTTGTGAAACCAGACAGCTGGAAGTCTTATTGTAACGAGAGCTAATGTAATCAGCTGCAAGTGTTTTGTTATTGTCCTCGACCTAGGAAGATTGATGTAATGTTGTTACGTGAGAATTGGACAGTGTATAGCTACGGAAATAAAGGAGATTTTTAATTTCTGCAACTCGGCCTTTTAATTCTACGAACCCACAAAGTTACAATATATAAAAAATTAAGAAATAAAGAATAGATAATTATTTATCTTTCAAATTGCTATTGCTGATTAAATTTCTTAATGGTTCACCAGCTTTGTTTAATAGCACGTTTGTTAAGTGATTACAAAGTTTGAAATGTGTTACTTTAACTATTTAGGAGAAAAGGGCACCTAAAAAAGAAAAGGAGTGGAAATTTTTGAAAATTTTGTATTTATTGTAATATCAATAGACAAAAATTATTAACTTTATTTATGATTTGATTATGGTTTCTGAATTAGAAGAAATTGATATACAAGTGGTAAAAGTTTCATTTTGTTAGATTGCATAGCTTTCAAGAAACACTAACATATATTACTTTGAAATTCTACATGGAAATTGCTACTCTGACACTACCAATGTCCTTAAGGTTTCAACACGTGACTAAGTGTCAAGGATACAAGGCCTAATGACTTTTCTTACTCTTTTGTGCATTAAAATGTTCCATAAAACATAGCTTATAACCAATATTGGCAAATATTTTAAAATACTCAATATATGGCATAAAAAATCAAGTACTAAGCATATATTGTTAAAAAAAATTATATTTCAAGAAATAACTTTTTTCTACAACAATATAGAACAATGAAGAAAAATGTCACTAACCTAATATTTTGTATCAGTATTAAAATAAAATATTTTTTAAAACAGTTACTTCTATATAATTACCACAATAAAAGTAAATATAATATTTTTGTCAAAAACTAGTAAAAACATCTGTTTTAAATGTGTAGTGCGATCCATATAAACTGAACCATTTCAATAGACCGCAAATTTTGCACCAATAATAGGAAACACGTGCAACTTTGGGAGAATATTGTTACTTTGTGAGTTCATAAAATTAGTCAAGTTTGAATAAATTCAAAACGTTCTTTATTTCCGTATAAATACACTTTGTACACCTCTGATAACAGCAGAATGACGTAAAACACACGTACGCAATCTTCAAGTTTATCTGCCACACGTCCACAGTGCACCTCGTCTCTCGGCTCCTGCCGAACTGCCGAACTCGT
>CM060955.1:150223288-150255487 GCA_030765055.1 Mantis religiosa | reverse complement strand
CTCCAGACTAGCTTGTATCTATAGTTACAGGTCAATAGCTTGTTTAGTTTTTGAATGAAACATTTTAAACAAAACAAGTGTGGAGGTTTCATGAAAATGGAGGATTTGGAAAAACGAGCAACGACTTACTACTTCCATTTGAAAGGTCGAACGGCTAAAGAAATCAAAAAGGAAGTGGGCAGTACATTAAAAGACTCTGTCCCTTCATATAATAATAATAATGATGATGATGATGATGATGATGATGATGATGATGATGATGATGATGATGATGATGATGATGATGATGATGATGATGATGATGATGATGATGATGATGATGATGATGATGATGATGATGATGATGATGATGATGATGATGATGATGATGATGATGATGATGATGATGATGATGATGATGATGATGATGATGATGATGATGATGATGATGATGATGATGATGATGATGATGATGATGATGATGATGATGATGATGATGATGATGATGATGATGATGATGATGATGATGATGATGATGATGATGATGATGATGATGATGATGATGATGATGATGATGATGATGATGATGATGATGATGATGATGATGATGATGATGATGATGATGATGATGATGATGATGATGATGATGATGATGATGATGATGATGATGATGATGATGATGATGATGATGATGATGATGATGATGATGATGATGATGATGATGATGATGATGATGATGATGATGATGATGATGATGATGATGATGATGATGATGATGATGATGATGATGATGATGATGATGATGATGATGATGATGATGATGATGATGATGATGATGATGATGATGATGATGATGATGATGATGATGATGATGATGATGATGATGATGATGATGATGATGATGATGATGATGATGATGATGATGATGATGATGATGATGATGATGATGATGATGATGATGATGATGATGATGATGATGATGATGATGATGATGATGATGATGATGATGATGATGATGATGATGATGATGATGATGATGATGATGATGATGATGATGATGATGATGATGATGATGATGATGATGATGATGATGATAATGATAATGATAATGATAATGATAATGATAATGATAATGATAATGATAATAATAATAATAATAATAATAATAATAATAATAATAATAATAATAATAATAATAATAATAATAATAATAATAATAATAATAATAATAACCCATGGCGCGACAGCCCTTAGAGGGCCAAGGCCACCCAACCCGACTGCCGCCTCACGCCCACTTACGCAAGGCAGAGGTGGGCGATCATCCAACCGATACGGGGAGGAGATTTGGTCAGCATCTCGGCATCCCCCAGCCGGAATGTTGGTTTTCATGACCAGGGACGCTTACCTAGCGTAAGCCCCTAACTTTCCTCACGATGCTGAGTGGGCACCGGTCCTACATCCGGGACCTAAAATCCCCACCACATGGGTGGGATCGAGCCCGGGCCGCTTTCCGTGACCAGGGACCAATGCATGCTGCCTTAGCCCGCTACGCCACGGCGCAGGACTGTCCCTTCATATACAATTATTAAAAGGTGCCTCGTGCCACATCTTTTATATTTAAATGTTTCAATCTTCTTTTGTATAAAGTCTTTATTAAAACTATTAATTAAAGCAGTATTAATAATATGTTTATGTTCTTTATTAAATTCTTCTTTATTCAGGGGTATATTTATTAATCTATAAATCTAACTATTAAAAACAGCAAAGTTATGTGAAAAGGGGAAAAACTTTTATTTTTATGTAATTATCAATATGAGTACACTTCCTATAAATAGCAAAATCTAATTTATTATTATTATTATTTCTTATTGTCTTCAAATCTAGAAAAGGAATAAATCCATTAATTTCAGTTTCTAATGTGAATTTTATAGCTTTATCTTGTAAATTTAGTAATTTTAAAGCGTCGTTAATTATTTATCAGGAACAATAGCAAAAATATCATCAACATATCTATACCAGGTTTTAAAAACCAAAGGAAAAGCTTTAGTGACTTGCATTTCGAAAAAATTCATAAAAAGATCAGTAAGAAAAAGTGAAAGAGGATTACCCATTGCTATGCCAGAAGTTTGTTAAAAAAATTCATCATTCTTTCCATTAGAAAGAAGAATTAACACCATTCTCTTAAGATATGTGAAGTCTTTTTTACAAATATTTATATTTGTGTAACACTATAGTCATTTTCTGTCCTAGGAAAATGTATTTGAAATTGAAAATTTAAACACTAATAAAACTCTAGAAGTTATATTATTGGCTGAAATTACAGTTCTCTAAATGTAGCAGTCTGGACATTGTAAAAATTCATTTTTATCCTATCTTTTATCCATGCCTTTTCTTAAATTCAATTTGGTTTCATTTTATTAAATACAATAACTTAACTTAAAAATTCATTACCTGTTTTACGTACCTGATGATTTCTTGGTGATGTTGCACACATTCTAACATCAGCTTATAACTCATCTCATTCACAGTATCCGAAACAAGATCAAGAGGATTTCTTTTGTCCAGATTATATTCCGCATCCTGTAGAACAATTTGATATATACATAAAAAGTTAAATAAAACTGGAAACTTCATAAGCACAGTGTGCCAGTTTAAATAAAATATTGTAGAAGAACAAAACAGCAGGATGCGCTTAAATTTCATATGTTTATAAACTTTAGGAGAAAGAAGCTTTGTGGATCCATAATCCACAGAAGGCAGAACACCCTGTATTATTCCTTACCTTCAGAGACAGCCCTCTAAAACAGTCATCCTCTGGCTTCCCCTCAATTTTTCTCAGAGCTTAATTTCAACTAATCTTTTTATGGCTCTGCAAAAGCCTCCAAAGGGCCTTTCATAAGGTATCATTGTGATATTGGCACACAATAAAATCTTGAACAACAAATGTAAAGTTTAAGTCAATTAAAAATGAAAAAGTTACAAAATATTTCTAAATTGGTTTACATTATGAGTTGGTGTTTCAGTGCATCCTATTTTATTTGTCCAAATCACTTATGCCGTTGCAGGGGAAAGAGGCTCCCCATGTATAAAACCGACAGCAATACGTACCTGGTTGTAGCCACAGAGTAGTCAAGGGATTATGGATTGTGGATTTAAAAAGTTATAATTTACATTAAAACACTTACTTTAAAACTATACTCAATTACTTCATTTTCACCACTTTCTTTTTCTTTCTCCACTGGCCTCGAACCGAAATCTCGCTGATCTAAAGAGCTCCGTCCAGCCCTGAACAAAAACAAGTACATGTGAGATACAGAACGTTTCGAAAACATAAACAAAGCATGGAAAGATAGAGTCAGACTAAAAATTTCAATGCCACAGCCGGGATTTGTACCATGGATCTTCTGGTTGCCATCCAGCCGCTCTAACCCTTGGCCTCTATAGCCAACGTGCCGACATGACATTAAATTCTCCAACTAACTAATGTCAGCACGTTGGCCATAGTAGCTCAAGGGTTAGAGCGGCTGGATGGCAACCAGAAGATCCGTGGTGCAAATCCCGGCTGTGGCATTGAAATTTTTAGTCTGACTCTATCTTTCCATACCTTAGCCTACACACGGCCAGTGTGAAAGAACAATTAATTTCCATAAACAAAGCAGTTTAAATATACAGAATCACAAGATTTACACGTAAGGTTAATAAAAATTAGCGATGGGAAGATGGGAAACAATTCAAACTCATTTAAAATCTACTGGATTATGAATAACGTAGTGACGTTCAATAAAATGACAAACTGCTACGAGCCATTGTATATCTCAGAAAGAAGTATTAGAAACATTAGTAGATACTGTTTCAACCATATCATTAAAAATCTTATAGGTTATGTTTAAACCATATTTTTCGTAACTTCTTTACTTTTAATTTCCTTCACTCAAGGTCAGATGTGTGCAAAGAATTAATTGAATTTGGATATTCCATAGGCAGTTTTATTCTTGGACTGATTTCATAAAAATATTTCAAGAATATTCATTCCCAAGATGTTAATTACTTTTCATATGCATTATTTTTAAATTTCAATTTAACATTATGAGGGTCGTTTGAGAGTCTGGTTAAAGGCCAAGAATATTTTTCCCGTCAATATTGTAACGTTCGCTAATGCGCTAATGGCAGGTAAATTACACTTTCCCATTGAACATCACTAGAAGGGGGGAAGCTCAGGAAGGAGATGTTCCTACCTAGGTCTGGGTTACCAGGCAGGTTTGGCTTAATTTAAAATTTGTCATGTAGTTCCGGTTAAACAATGTTTATTCTAGAATCTACAACAGAACGATAACTACTACGGAAACTACCCAAAACTAAAAGAAATTATTTATAAGAGGACAAATGTGGCTTTTACCTTGCCTAAGGTTCCGGCTCCTGGCTTTATGATGTTCGTTCTTGGAGATTATAGACGTGGCCGTCAGAGAATCGGGCGACTCAGATTTTGGTAGCAGGTGCGGGACTACTCCCGCCTGGGCCAAGACCCGGGGGTTTAAATGTGGAAACTCTGCCAAAGCAGCGACTGGCTCAATGCTTCGTCAGCTCCGTCAGCAGGGTGTTCGACCTCCGCCTAACAGCCCAGCATGACTTGCAAACCTACGCGACCGGATGTGTTGTGTACCGATATTATTCCATCTTCCAAGTATACAATTTCGATCAATTTTGTCTTTTTCAAAACTGTACCAAAATATTAACGTCACAATATCTCGCCTTATTTCTCAACATAGTCTCCATTGATGACTGTACACTTGGTCCAGCGATGTTACAGATTTTTCATCCGGTCGGAAAAATAGGTTCCGTCAAGGTCTGCAAAGTACTCGTTCACGGTGACTATCACTTCTTCATTTGATGAAAATTTCTTACCACCAAGCCAAATTTTCAAATTTGGGAACAGGAAGAAGTAAGTTGTGGCTAAGTCTGTTAAGGTGGATGAGGAAGCAATTGAGAGCTCAACTCATGTTTTTCGCCATTCGATTGCTTATGTGTGCGATGATGCATTGTCCTGATGAAACAGCACTTCTTGCGTTTCAATCTCGGTCTCTTTTCAGTCAACTCATGTTGCAAATGACCAAACAATGAAGTATAATTGGCTACAGCTATGATTCTGCCATTTTTAAAGATTCTATTAGGATTATTCTTTGAGAATCCCAGAAAACGGTGGCCATTACCTTACCAGCTGACAAAATGGTCCTTGTCTTTGGTGCATTTTCACCAACCTTTATCCATTGTTTTGACTCCAGTATGTAATAATGGATCCAAGTTTCATCCACGGTCATAAATCAGCGCAAAAAAAATCTTGCGGATTGCGATTAAATATCGCGAGACACTCGGTAGAAGTGTTCTTCTGGATGCGCTTTTGGTCGACTGTGAGCAATCGCGGCACCCATTCTGCAAACACTTTTCCATTGCCAATTCATGCAGGATATTGTGCACTCGTTCAGTTGAGATCCTACAGGCTCAGCAATTTCACGAATTTTGATTCGGCGGTCTTGCATAAACAGATGATGGATTTTTTCAATGGTGTTCTCTATGGTGACCTCAATTGGGCGACCAAAGAGCGATTCAATTTCGGTGCTTCTACTACCACGTTTAAATTCACTGATCCAAAAGTAAATGGTCTTGAATATTGGTGCAGAGTCCACGTGAACTTTACCCAATTCAGCTTTGACTTGTGCGGCAACCAACCCTTCAAATGAAAATGTTTAATGACAATATCGAACTCTTTTTTTTCCATTTTCAATCACAGCTATCACAGTGACCAGTTCAGATGGCTGTCAACAATGAACTATATATTGTAGCACATTCAAATTTGCTGTACAATCTTTCGAATAATCAGGTTTACCACCCACAAAATTGCAACAAGAAATGACCATCCCTTCATGGAAATTTACGACATACCAAACGACCCTAATATTACATTTTGAATACTTTTATAAAACTTCTTACCATGTGTGAAAATAACTAACAACTCTAGCTTAAAATGAATCAACAGCCCTTTTCTTTTCCTACTAGCTAGATATTTTAAAACCACAATCATTAAATATATGTTCCTGTATAGCTTGTGATGGTTATTTCATGTATTTCATATTTAAATTTTAATAATTTATTTTGAATTGTTCTGTAAAAGGTAATTTGTACAAAATAGAAAATGTGAAACTGGGTAGGCTACGGAATGATACAACGCAAGTTAAATGTTACATAATATTGTTGTTATTGGTAATTGCAAGAATGTAGTTACGTAATGTAGAGACGTGAGCCAATAAAAGAGAAGTAATTTAGTTGTTAAGGAAACATAGAGTGCAGAGAACCCGAAATAATCAGAGATACTGGCGTCATTGTACAAACGACAGTCTTGATAGAAAGACGTGTTTTTGTGTCACTCTGCGATTGTGCAGAAAGCGTTTAGTTGTAAATGCATTTGTGTTGCACAAGTGGCGTGTGCCAGAGATATAAAGTTCATCGATGCAACAATCATTATTTGTGAAAGGACAGCATATACATTATTTAAAATTGTAGCAGAATTTACTAATTGTTATGTGTAATAAATCCCACAGTATTTAAAAGAGAAGAATAGTTGTTTATTTTCCAACAATTGCAGTATCAAATTCCTTTGCCCCGAGACTGCAACCAGAGATAAGACTCATTGCTCCAGAGCTCCAAGGCATCTACAAGATTTCTACCAGATCGTCCCCAAAGGTGAGAAACTAATCGCCATCTTCAGTCATCATCACATTTTGCAACTCACAAACATGCGGTTTCAAAATGATCGCCATAATGTGGGACTTCCAGAACGTCGACTTCAGTCAACACGCATTTTGCGACAAACCATTGCAAGCTTAAGTATAAATAGTTATGATAGGATAATTGATTATATAAATGTCATCTAGAATATAATTTAGAGTTCATATTTTCCTTTTGTACACTAAAATTTCCCATCAACAGAGTTTTTCCTATTTCTCTTCCTTCTATAGTGAAAATGAGTTCAATTACGATGAACATCGCGCACCAAACGTAAAATCTTTGAATTTTGAGTTTCTCATTCATTTAGCGACTGCTTTGCTTCAATCAAGCGAGAATAGGTACTCCAAAGTTGGTGATACTGCGCTCCGCAGAGATGGAGAGCCGTCAGATATTGTGTTGTGAAGTCGAACTGGATGACCGAGCCGTTGGGACCAAGAGTCTCTCAGCAGACAGAGTTTAGTTTATCCTTACACATTATAATGCATTTATTATCCACTGCAGTACGAGAGCAGTTCAATAAAGAATCAGTGTACCAGCAAAGTTTGCCATTTTTAACCTCTTCAAAAAAATTGGAATTGTCAAGCTCTGAAAAATGCGTATCTATCTCGACAAAGATCTCATTTGATGTAAGTTGTATTCTAGCGAGTCACTCCTTCATTTTTGGGAACAAAAAGAAATAGCAAGAAGCCGCGGTGTACGAATATGGAGGCTGTGGTTCCAATGTTTAACCCAATTCTTGCAGTTTGTAGTGAAAACATCGGATGTGCGTTGTCGTGGCTATAAAGCGTTCTACCAAATTCCCATTGTTTGCTTCAACTTCTTGCTGAATCAGGCCAATAACTCACTGTAATGCTGTCCAATAATTGATTTCCCTTTTTCTAAAAAGACAATGAGTAAAATACCTATCGTTTTCCAAAAAAAAATCATCACTATCACCTTTGCTGTTTTTATCTTCTTTGGAGCAGGTTCACCGAAAACAGTGTATTTCGTTGTTGCTTGGTTTGTGGACTATAATCAGAAATTTAGGTCTCATCGACAAAGATAACTCAACGCAAAAAGTACTTTGAATTTGTCTTCAATAGCTCCAAATACAGTTCCAAAGTTGGAAGCTCCCTGTTGTCCAAACATGGAACCCATCAGGCCGACAACTTTTTCTTATCAAATACGAATTTCCGTTCTCATCGACACACGATTCTGTTGTCATAAATGACTAATGATCCCAATAAACCGGATCCAATGTCGCTTTTAACTCCTCAAAAGTAGTAATTCACCTTCTACTTTAGCGAAAACACAGAACCACCAAATAAAATGCCTGCCAAATTCAAACTAACCTATAAATAAGTACCAAATTTATTTTGGTGACACGTAACAAATAAAACACCAACTTGGCTTACTTCTTGAATCGTCCTAATATCTACAGAAGAAGTAAAAGTTTGAAAATCTTAAGTCACTTAATGAAGACAAAATCTCTCACCTGGTTACAATGGATCGAAAGGAGTCGTTGATAATTTTGAGTTGTGCAGCGACCTGGATAAACAGTGAAATACACACAGCATCTGTTGCAATAACTACGAAAACAGCTGTGTAACTGCTCACTACCTGAAAAAAATAAAACTCCGTTAACAAGTTGCTCGTAAATTAGGTACATACATACGTTTTGTTCATCGCCTGGCCGCTCATTCATCATTATGATTGACGCCAGTATGAACAACTGAGTGCGGGAAACCAAGAGTTATGCTAGTCTCCCCCCCCCCACCTTTAAGGAAAAGCCATATGGTCATCGAATGGAAAATAATAAAGGAAAAATTAAGAGGACTGAGAGAGACTAAATGTGTAGATCACTTTCTTAAAAGAAATTGAATAAGAGCGTAATGTACGGGTTGGCGGCATGTTGTAATAGGGTGATGGTGCTAGTGGGAAAAGGAACAGAATGGTGAAGGCGGCAGAGGAAGGAAGAACGTTGGGTTCGGTAGAGAGAGCAACTGAACAGGAGATGATTGAAGTCAGCGATTCCACCTGGGTCATCAGGACATGCAAGGGAATCGATGAGACGTAATCTGTGTAGATGCGCAGGGTAACATCCACGTCCAAGTCGCATTCTAATGATGGTGGTGAGATGACGACAGGCAATCCTGTAGCTAGAGAACCAAGGAGGGGTAGAAAAATTGCGACTGAACGGCGGCGTAGTATTTGCCTTTGATGGACTGAGAATGAAGCCAGAGGCCATTCCAGCTGCAGTAGGCCTCACGCCGACGGACTGTGTAGGGTAGTTGGATGCCTTGGGTGAGTCCCTCTTTCGCCAGGCGATCGGCAACTTCATTGTAATGGATTCCGACATGCCTTCTTATCCAAAGGAAGCGAATTTGCTGGCCGATTATGGTAGCTTTGGTGTAGCCACTGGTTGGTAAGCAGCAACATTACAAAATATAGCAATTCTATTCCGGCGCCGTCCCTAGTTTATATGGCGATGCAACAAAAGCGGGAAACTGTATTACACCGTCGGTGACTGTGACTGGAGGCAATATTCGCGCCATTACACAAATATAAATATTTGTTACTAAGGCTTCACTTATCTTAAGAAATTGGTGTTGATACTTCTTTCGAATGGAGATCGTCCTCAGTTCACAAACAAACTCCGTTGTCAAGGATTTTCAGTTACCATGTTTTTCTTATGTTTCTTTAGTATTACCAACATCTGAAAAGGAAAAAAGCCTAAAAACAGAATCAACTGCTGGTATTTCAAAATTCATTACGCGATGTTTATTTTTTAAAATAAATATCTTCTCCCAAACTATTAAATCTATCGGACCATTTAATAAAGAATATAAATATATTGTTAATATTGCTTTAATTAATGGTTCTAATAAATATTTTATACTAAAGAAGATTGAAAAATTTAAATATCAAAAAACTGTAAATGATATTTCTACCCTTAAAAAATAAAATACGATTATAATTTTTAAAAAATAACTTACCCTCCTTGGGTTAATAAACATTTTCAAAAAAAATTAAAGAAGTTGGTATAACTTTAGTTCCTCAAAATATAGTATTACAAATTTACTACATCTTTCTAAAAACGATAAAATTCATAATAATAAAATACCTGGTATTTATCAATTTGATTGTTCAGATTGTGATAAAGTTTATATTGGAAAGACAAAACGTAATTTGGAAACCAGAACGAAAGAACATTTTCCTAACATTAAGTATAAACAAAGTGATAAATTGGCCGTAGCAGATCATTTTTGGTCATTTAACCATGAAATAAATCCTGAAGTTAAATTATTAAAACAATTAAATGGTCCGATAGATTTAATAGTTTGGGAAAACATATTTATTTTAAAAAGTAAACATCGCATAATGAATTTTGAAACACCAGCAGTTGATTCTGTTTTAGCTTTGTTTCGTTTTCAGATGTTGATAATACTAAAAAAACATAAGATAAACATGGTAACTGAAAATCCTTAACAACGGAGTTTCTTTGTGGACTGAGGACGCAAGTGACTTGATTGTGAAATCGATCTCCATTAGAAAAAAGTATTAACACCAATTTCTTAAGATAAGTGAAGCCTTTGTTACAAATATTTATATTTGTGTAATATTTATTGCTTCACTGTAGCTAGCTTCATTTTCTACGTAATATTCGCGCTATTTTATTTCCACGTGTCAAACTTGTGCGCTGTCAACGAACTTCCATGTAGACTTTTGCTTTGCCGTTTTCGATATCTGATTGGCTTATGCGATAGCACTTATACGTTTACATTAAATGCAAATGTGTGTGTACCGTGTAATATATTTTTCCTTTTGTACGTTGAAAAGTGGCTGAATGCTTACAACTGTTTAAATATTTGATTTCTTCATATAACCCCACCTCATTTATAAATTAAAAATTAGGACACGACCCTTTCTACGGAATAACAGTGTTAAATGATTGAGTGTAGCCACTTTGGCAACGGCTTAAAAGTTCTACTGGCGTGCAGCTAAAAAATAAACAAATAACGTACCTAATTGGCATGTGACAATGGCAATTCCTTAAAGGACTTCTACTTCCAAATTTTCCTTCAATAATTCCTGCTTAACAATTATATTCTTTCAATTCCTGTCCACAAATTCAAAATCTATGTCGTGAAGAATGGTGTGAAATCTCATTTTTGTAAACCTAGGCAATTCGATATTATTGTTTACTGCTTGAAGCACTTTTATAATTGTTGGCCGTTCGTTTCTTTCAAAGAAGCTATGTATCTTTCACAAACAGCACTTTTAACAAGTTCATCGCATTCACCTTCCACAAACGGCTTCTTTTTGGATGTTTTTCTACAGTAGAATGCTGGACCGTTTTCCCAACTTCGCTTCGAACGGCATTTAATACTGTGACTTTGTGGGTTTGTATAATTAAAAGCCTTTTTTCATGAAATTTAAGATGCTCTTTAGTTCAGTAGAAAAATATTTTGCACACCCTTTACAGGCTCTAAAAATGACGTGTTATACATAAATGCAGTCTCTCGTTGCTTCACTACACGTAAACAAGCTAAATAAATCACTTGCTGTACACTTCAAGTCACTACACAGCTGCACACACACACACACACACACACACACACACACACACACACACACACACACACACACACAATTAACAGCTCTCAACTAGCAACTGACTGACTACTCAATTCTTTGCCGGCTTGTACATCCCAGTCATTGTCTAGAAACGTGCCGACGTTTCCAGGCCTTTCGTGGCGTAGCAACAGAACAATGGAACTATCTCTGCCACTTTCTCTCTGTTGGCAAGCATTCAACGCTCGCGTAGCTCTGTCTCTTTCTTTCGCAAGCGCCCGGCACTGGCTTGTCGCGGCTCCAACACAAGAAAGACGGTCGGTGACAATATATACTTGGCACTGAAACACCGCTTTATTCTGCTGACAAATTGCTAAACTCGGGTACTTTTCACACAACTTGCAAAGCACATTTAAATAATTAGTTTCTAACCACTTTTTAACGATTTCCCTCTATGATGTTTACATATTGCACGAAAGCAGCCATTTTGTACAACTGATCTCTCAGCTGCTTCTGCTTTTGAATTGCGCAAGCGCAGCGTGCGCTGTGATTAATACATACAAATTGCGCTTATATTTACCAAATAAAATAGTAATTAATTACTGTTTGACTGCTGTATTTCTAATAATATGAAGCTGTTTATATATCTTGCATTACATATAAACTGTTTGAAAATGATAGTCGAACTACAGTTTTCATCCGCAGAGAGATACAGTGCGATCCATATAAACCTGGACCATTTCAATAGGCCATAATTTCCCTTTGAAAGCTAGTAGAAAGTAGAAATTTGTTTTAATGATCTCAGTGGCTCTGGGAGAGTTGTCAACACTGACAATTGTTGACAGTTGACAGTCTTAAATGTACAGTCATCACAGCAACATGCAGTACTCACTACGAGAGCGTGTTTACATTTTGAAAACATATTGGAAGACAAATTCCTTGGTAACGACACAACGGGAATTTCAAAGAGAATTTAATGTACGCGATGTTCCGACAAAGGCAACAATTTTATCGCTCGTAAGAAATCTGGAGACAATTGGTATACTCATTAGTGAGAGTGGAAAACATAGACCGCCATTGAATGCATAGACTGTTACATATGTTCGCAGAAGGCTATTGAATTCTCCAAACAAATCGTTGCGTCAATTGAGAAAGGAATCAGGGTATTCATATGGAACATGTCAAAGAGCTACGAAGAAATCGGCAATACGACCTGACAGAGTCCATATGGTGCAACAACTGAAAGAAGCAGAATCAGTTACAGTCGAAGATTTCAGAGTGCTCTTGTTCCACGTCCAGACATTCTCTCCATTTTACAGATGAGGCATGGTTTCCTCTCTCAGGCTACATAAACACACAAAACACCAGATTGGGCTGCAATAAACCCCAAGTGATCTACGAAACCCCACTGCATGATGAAAAGGTTGGAGTATGCTGCGCGGTGTCAGCCTCCAGGACCGTTGGTCCCATTTTCTTTGATACGACTGTAGACACTGACGTTTATATGGGTATCTTCAAGACATTTGTGGAGCAGCTGGATGATATCGAATTTATAGAAGGTTATTTCCAGCAAGATGGAGCAACGTGTAATGCATCTAATGACACCATGGGACTTGTAGCCAGTTTCTTTGATAATCGAATAATCTCAAAAGGTCTGTGGACCCCAATCCCCTGACCTAACCTCACCGTATTTCTTCTTGTGGGGGTATCTAAAAATAGAGTGTACAAGAATAAGCCACGGACAATTGATGTTCTCAAGGAATCCATTCGAACCGAAATAAGTAACATTGGCGAGGATACTCTCGTTAAACTTGAGAGAATATGGTGAGACGAGTGCAAAGATGTATAGATGCTGGTGGAGGACACTTCCAACATTTTCTGTGAGGTTTAAATAGTGTAATGTAATCTCCCAATTGTGTATTATGTTCTCCCAAAGTAGCACGTGTGTCCTATTATTGGTTCAAATGTTATGGCCTATTGAAATGGTTCAAGTTTATAGGGATCGCACCATACAAGGCCAAACAACCAATTATGCCGCTCACATACACTTGCTTTTGTTTACATCGCCACATAAACCATGGGCGGTCCCAGTATAGTGCATTTCATCTCTGAAGCTTGGTTTGACACTGAAGGAAGAAAGGCGTGGTTTGTCCTCACTGCAACATTATTTTCCTATGAAACAAATGCTGATCATAAAGGTAATATGGAAGTATTACCGCCTTCGAAAAAACTGAAATGGTGTTCTAAACGTTCTTTAAAGGCATTGTAATTTTTATGCAGTGCTGTTACTTTGGAAGTTTGCGACTTTTATCCTCACAACACTACTCATTTCATTTTTATGGTCATTTTGAGACTTAATTGCACTCGTAAAACCAGACAGCGTCATTCACAGTGATAAACAGGCAGTTGTGATTTGGTAGAAGTTGGTTTACCTGGAAACTGTAAGCAATCTCATAGTAAGGAGTAACGCTGATATTAAATGGGAAACAAGCCAGGATAGGTGTTGGTCTTTCATAAGGACTCGTAGGGTCGCCATACAGCACAGGCATAACCATCCATATACTGGTGGCCAACATCCATAACCCTGCGTAACGCAGAGTTATCTGTCTACCACGTTTGATGCCACCTCGCATAACAGTCACACTTTCCTCTTCCTTTTGGTGTGAATATTTGTGCATGATAGACTCCAGCTCCACCAGGAGATCCTGGAACTTAAATCATGGAAGATTAGAACACTAATGCCCGATTTCACCAACAGATGTTCAAATCAACGTTAACAAATGTAACCTAACAATTGTAACAGTGATAACAAAACTGTTAAATTAGTTGCATTTCGCCAACCTGTTTTCTGAAAATGTTAACGCCAAGAAACTTTTAAATATTACAGCTATAGAAGGTTATGGATGAGTCATATTATTTTCTGAACGTACTGCGATGTGCTTTTGCTTTCATTTTCGTCTGCACACAGCTGAAAAATGGCGGGTAAACAAAATCGTAAACAAAAGCCGTGAGACAACTTTCTCATCGATGGAGAAAGAATTGAATTAATTGAATTGGTGACGAAGTGTAAGGATATCGTGGAAAACAGGAGGAAGGATGCGGTGAATGTAAAAGAGAAAGATGTCGCGTGGGAAAAAATTGGAAACGAATTTAATTCAAATGTATATGTCATTACTAGAAACACGAAACATGTTCTTCAGTATTACGTAAATTTAAAACGAGGAGCGAAGGACAAGTGACGAGTGAGCTGAACTTTCAAGACGGGAGGTGTACAGTGTATTGTCCACATAATTTAGTGAACTATAAAATCGCAAAGTTATTAATACTTGAAGTAAAGACAAGATCGGCATATTCCTTTCGATGCATGTTCTAACCTCTCTTGTACTTCCGCAGCAACTTTCATAGCAACTTGTTTCGACAGTCTATACCTCTGTAGAAAATTTCTTTCTGAGAGCTCCTCAAAATAATTTCTCCTCATAGGCCGTACTCTATTATAAATGCCATTTAGACGATCTTAAATATAGCAAAGCGACATCAACAGCTGCGTTCACGCCCGCCATCTTGACTATTTACAATTGTTAAGGGCTTAACATCAGAAATTTGACTGGTTAGTTTAACAAGAGATTTAACACGTGTTAAGCTAACACTTGGTGAAATGCAACTTTTGTTATTAACTATTGTTAAACTCGTGTTAAGTCTTAACATCTGTTGGTGAAATCGGACATAAATCAAGTGAAATTGTTGTTAGTGCTGCCTGTACCATGAACATTGAAAGAAATACGATATAAGAGCAAAGAGGTAAAGAATGATTTGTTGATTATATCCATCTTAGTCATTTTTAAAATCCATAAAGTTTATCCAGTTTATTTTGAATTTTAATACAGTAAATCATTATAAAAATATTTGTGTGTATGTGTGCGTGTTAGTTTGTGAGCAGCATAACTCGGAAGAAAATTCAGTCAAATACCAAACTAGTATTTAAGTACGGCAGTTTTGCTTATGCATTTCTTTTGAGTTCCTATTTCGTCTCTTAATCATCATATACAGTAAACCCTCTCTAAAACGGTACGTGATCGTTCCGATATTTGTTTTCCGTTTACTCAGGCTTCCTTCTTACAGAGGGTTAAGTATAAATACAAAGAAACTACGAAATAGTCGCACAGGTTTACAGTGAAGTAATAATATAAAATGAATTTAAATAACAATAGGCTGATATGTATTTTGTGCTAAATTTGTTCACTGACACGGCTGGATTTACCCACTATCGTATTTTCAATTTCTGTATTACTTATAACTGAATAATAGAATTTTTAACTAAGTATTCCTTAGATAACCCGCCATTATTGCATCACTTTGCATATTTTATTTTCCGAAATCCAAGTTTAAACGTCCTCTGGTGATGACATTGGCACTGATCCTGTGGTTTCGTATGACTTTACGATCTACGTCAGTATAAACCGATTAAATACATATTCAAGAATATGATATAATGTGACAAAACAACATTCCAAATATTTAGCTTAAAAAATAAAATACCTAAACTAAATCTGCAGTTCAAGAAAACAAACCTGAAACAAAATATTTAGGAACAATTTTTTATTCAGAATTATCTTGATGGCATCACATTGAAGCAGTAGTAAACAAATCAACAACAAAATTTTCAATTTTGAAAGCATTAGCCGGAGTCAAGTGGAGCAGTAATCGGGTGACACTGAACACCACATACAAAACATTCATCAAGCCAATACTTCTTTTTAATGCAGAGGTAATAACTACAGCAAACAGTTCTAACATAAATCACCTAGAAGTATGCCAAAATCAGGCCCTGCGACTAATAACTGGTGCAGCAAAATCAACTCCAATCATGGCAATGCAAGCCTTAACTCGGAACTATCCAATACATCTAACTTTAGAGGAGCAGGCACTAATACAACATGAAAAAATGTTGCGGTTAAAAACAACAAAATGGGAGAAAAGATTACTACAACCAATCAAGATGAAAACACAAACAACTTTCCTACACAAAGTTACGGAATTAAAAACAGATCTGAATCTTCCTAATTCTAAAGAAAACATTTTAATCAAAGAAAACCGCCTGACTTTTGAACCAATTAATATTCAATTAGATTTAGAAGAAATAGTTACAAAATATGAAACTTCCAAACCTGTACTAAAAGTACTAGCATTAGAAACTGTGAACAATAGATACCCACCTGAAGAATGGTTACATATCTACACAGATGGATCTAACTTGGACAACAACTCAGGAGCAGGAATTAAGTCTGCACTGTTCTCATTCTATCAACCAACAGGGTACCACACAACAAATTTTGATGCAGAAGTATCGGCTATTCATATTTCACTCCAACACCTTCTATACAGTATAGATAAATTCAAAAGTGCTGTCATACTTTCTGATTCTAAGGCAGCATTATATGCAATAAGTTCATATAAAATGAGGTCAATGCAAATTAAAGAATGTCAAAAAATGATCCAACAACTTCAAAAACTACACAAAATAATTATATTACAGTGGATACCTGCACATTGTGGAATTTATGGAAATGAATCAGCTGATTTTCTTGCTAAAACAGTGCAAATTTAATTCAGAAGAAAAGTAAAAACTTACTCTTTACATCCATGAAAATATTAATTAAAAACAAAAAACATTAAAACAAACAAACCCAATCAATATCTACCAAAGCCAAAGATAAAAAAGGAACGTTTTAATTGAAAATCCAGAAATTATTCCAAAAATCCTACGTAAAGCTGCAGTAGTACATTTTAGATTACTTACAGAAGATGATTATTTGGCCAAACACCTACACAGAACAGGAATGTATACAAGTCCAAATTGTCCTCTGTGCAACAAGGAAGAGGAAATAACTGAAGAACATCTTCTAACCTGTGAAGTCCTACCTGCCGGACCCATTACACAGAAATATTGGAGAGCAAGAGAGCTAATGGCTTCATTGCCAAAGCCTAGCATTTGACAACAAAGAAGAGGAAGTAACTGAAGAACATCTTCTAACCTGTGAATCCCTACCTGCCGGACCCATTACACAGAAATATTGGAGAGCAAGAGAGCTAATGGCTTCATTGCCAAAGCCTAGCATTTGACAACAAAGAAGAGGAAATGGCTGAAGAACATCTTCTAACCTGTGAAGCCCTGCCTGCCGGACCCACTACACAGAAATATTGGAGAGCAAGAGAGCTAATGGCTTCATTGCCAAAGCCTAGCATTTGACAACAAAGAGGAAATGACTGAAGAAGATCTTTTAACTTGTGAAGCCCTACCTGCCGGACCCACTACACAGAAATGTTGGAGAGCAAGAGAGCCAATGGCTTCATTGCCAAAGTCTAGCATTTGACAACAAATAAGAGGAAATTACTGAAGAACATCTTTTAACCTGTGAAGCCCTACCTGCCGGACCCACTACACAGAAATATTGGAGAGCAAGAGAGCTAATGGCTTCATTGCCAAAGCCTAGCATTTGACAACAAAGAGGAAATGACTGAAGAAGGTCTTTTAACTTGTGAAGCCGTACCTGCCGGACCCACTACACAGAAATATTGGAGAGCAAGAGAGCCAATGGCTTTATTGCCAAAGCCTAGCATTTGACAACAAAGAAGAGGAAATGACCGAAGAATATCTTTTAACCTGTGAAGTCCTACCTGCCGGACCCACTACACAGAAATATTGGAGAGCAAGAGAGCTAATGGCTTCATTGCCAAAGCCTAGCATTTGAAAACAAAGAAGAGGAAATGACTGAAGAACATCTTTTAACCTGTGATGTCCTACCTGCCGGACCCACTACACAGAAATATTGGAGAGCAAGAGAGCTAATGGCTTCATTGCCAAAGCCTAGCATTTGAAAACAAAGAAGAGGAAATGAATGAAGAACATCTTTTAACCTGTGAAGTCCTCCCTGCCGGACCCACTACACAGAAACATTGGACAGCAAGAGAGCTAATGGCTTCATTGCCAAAGCCTAGCATTTGACAACAAAGAAGAGGAAATGACTGAAGAACATCTTTTAACCTGTGAAGTCCTACCTGCCGGACCCAATACACAGAAATATTGGAGAGCAAGAGAGTTATTGGCTTCATTGCCAAAGCCTATCATTTGAAAACAACAACACATATTCAAGAATTAAGAGACTTACTGTTCCTAAATGTATGCTTCAAAACAAGTTAACCTTTTGTTTTGTCTATCGAATGAGCAGTTTTTATTTAGAGTTTCATACAAAACCCCTTTTTTATTTACTTCAGTTTCCTTAACGTCTTTTTCTTCCATTGTACAGATATATTACGTTAATATGAACTGTAAAACTCTTCGGCATGCTCTCTGTCATCAATGTTTTGAATTAATACAACTGTATCCCAGTAACTCGTTATTCCTTCGGGAACAGCTGTATTTTATTCGCTGGTAGAAGAGGGTTTTATCAGATTCTTCGAGAGGTTTTCCTCCCTAAAGGAAGTAAGCTCAATTCCCTTCAATTTTATAGGGATCCCTTTACGTTTCATTAAGCCCCGGTTTTAGTAGTGAATAACCTTAAAAATCAATGTCGTGAACATTTTATGAGCCTTGAGCGGTATTTCCGAACGTTAAGATATTCTGATTATGTTCAAGTTACCCTTTTTGTTTTTGCTTCTGAATATAATAGACGCCATTCTATTTTAAGCATCTTTCTCTATATGCTCTATATTACATTTAAGGATTTTAAATTAAATAGTAATTTATTCGTCGAATTATCATCATCAGAGCGCTGAACCTGTTTCTCTTATTATTGTCATCCCGTCTTTGTTGTTCTGGGTTTCTTCGTCCTTGTTGGTAGGAATATGCTGCATTTGGTAATCTATATTATGATATTCTATTTAAATGCAGTGGCAGCTCGTGCCGAAAAAATGACAGCGTGCTGCGGGAAGAAGCCCATGCAGCTCACGATGTTTCTTCGTGGTATAAACAGAATTTCTACTTCCTTTTGCTTTATGCTCAAATTTTAGATCGGATGTTGGTCTCCCTAACATTTTTATACTAAGCCTTTCTTCTAAAGCTCTCCTTGAAAAGGGAGTTTTCAGAAATTCATTAACAGTGTTCGTTATTTATTGGTTACAGTTTTCGTAATATTAAATTACTCATACACTGAATAAAGTGAATTTCTAACACGTTTCACACTCACACACAAAATAAAGAAACTGATATAACCACTAAATAACGTTACACAAAGAAATACTTGGATACAAAACGAACATGTGAACCACATGCATTTGTTATGGGGGATTCTCGTACGGTTATTACCTTTAAATCTGTAGTCTTTGTTTTATAAATTGTTATATCCCTATGTTGTATCTTTCATAGTTCATTTATTTGTACGAGCTGCGTTCATGTTATATAACACCTCTTATTTTTTATTCAGGACTGGGACCACATAGGAACTTCAGTATTTTTTTAAATACCCGCGGACTCTTTGTGAATGCGTGACAAAGAGATGGCAGCACTGTACATTACATAGAACTCTAGTGGCAGCGACGAGAGCTACGACTTTTTTGATACTTAAGGGCACTGGGAGCTAATTTTTACCAATATTAAAATTTAAATATATAGAAAACTAAACATTATCAGAAATTGAAATTTGGTATGGTTAATGTATAAGGATGTAGAAATTTAACTACTGTATAATATTTAAATTACGTTCACATAGGTCCATACAAAAGGGGCATAAATCACACCGTGTGTCCTGAAAAAAATATTGCACCCTATACTTCAGGTACACTTTACTTGTAGGAATTTAAAGCTACATGCACCAAGTTTTATCCTAAATAACCTAAGATACAGTTTTATAATATCGGCTAAATGAAAATCACATATAGTTTATACTATGCACATGAAAAATTAATTAGTTTTGAGTAAAAAAAGATAATATTTTCAAGGACTGAATATTTGTTTTCATCCATTTTATAAATCACATGAATATAAATGTTAGCCAAATGTATTCAAGGAACATTGACAAATAACCACTACAAATTTTGTGTCAATATCTTTTACAGTTTTTGAGAAACATGCACCTAAAGTATGAAAATGAAGGTTTTGGGAAATCACGATCAAAGATTAAGCACCATTCTCAGGAAGTGGGCGTATCATTACGCCGCCATCTTTAAATTGACGAATTAAAGGGCTTTAATACCAGCTGACATCCTATGTTATGAATATCATTTTAAAGCTGAAGAATTATATAATTTTTAACATTAAAAACAAAAAATTGATTTTTTTAAACCTATCGACCTCCAGTGCCCTTAAAATGGCGACGGTTTCATTGTAAGAACAGCGTGTAATTATTCGTTTTCTACATTTTCGTGGTGTGACACCTATTGAAATTCATCGCCAGTTGAGTGAGGCATGTGGTGATGGTACCGTGGATCTGTCTAATGCGTTTTCCTAGGTGCGACAGTTAAATTAAGGCAGAACATCGTGTGACAACAAACCAAGACAGTCACTGCCTCGCATCAGCCGCTCTGACGACATGATCCAGCGAGTGGAGAACGTTGTTTCAGAGGATCGCCGATTGAGCGTTGCTGACATCGCCTCCAAAATTGGCATTTCCATGGGATCTGTGCACACAATCCTGAATGAAGATCTGAAAATGCAAAAGGTGCCTTCCAGGTGGACGCAGGAGATTCTTCGTGACAACTTTGAAGTGATTGTTGATGCTGACTACTCACCTGACCTGGCTCCTAGCGACTTTTAGTTGTTTCCCCACAATGAAAGACACTCTCCGTGGTCGCAGATTTACTAGTCGTGCCGCTGTTGCCTCGGCGATTTTCCAGTGGTCAAAACACTTCCTAAAGAAGCGTTCGCTGCGACCATGGAATCATGGCATCGACGTTGTGAAAAATGTTAAAAGGGATGTTAAAAAATGTTAAAATGCTAAAGGGAGATTACGTTGAGAAGTGACACTAGTTTCACATTTTTCTTGTGATTACGTTGTGAGAAAAAAAAATAGATGTTATAACATTAACGCACTAAGTTTCTCTTTTTGTTTTTGCATCTGAACATAAACGCCATGCCATTTTAAACACCTTTCTTTATATGCTCTATATTCCTTTTAAGGATTTATTATAAACTGAATGGTGATTCATTCGTCGCTTTATTATCATTACAGGGTTTAGAGCGTTAAACCGGTTTCTGTTATTATTGTCATCCCGTCTGTGTTGTTCTGGGTGTCTTTGCCCTTCTAATTGGCTATGACATTCTATTTAAATGCCTTTCCGAGTTGTTCTTCTTTCCATTTATACCCCGCCTGCGGCCGTTTTGCTTTGGAACATCTCGAAGGTGTTAAATCGTGTTCGTTGGGTTTTCATTATCAGATCACGCACACATTCGCACTCTCATTCATACTTTCAGACTCTGGGAAAGATGAGGAATTATCTTGGTCGGAGAAAAATTCCCACCCCCACCGCCGGGAATCAAACCCAGGACCCGCAGTACGACAGGCAGGTGCTCTATTGACTGAGCTACCCCAGTCGCCATTTTAAGTATCAAAAACAGTCCTAACTCTCATCGCTGCCACTAGAGTTCTGTGCACTGTACAGTGCTGCCATCTCTGTCACGCATTCACAAAGAGTCCACGTGTATTTAAAAAAAAACAGAAGTTCCTATCTGGTGCCAGTCCTGAAAAAATAGGTGTTACTACTTGAACGCACCTCGTAAGAATCCAGGTCCTAGTTATCATTTACCAATACAAGAACACTATCCATGGGCCGAAATATCTGCACACCGTCGATGGACTTGTGCATTTCATTCCAAGGTGGCAGAAAGACAAACTTACCTGAAGACCTTGATACATGAAGTAAGATATCTTGAGGAACGCATTACAGCCAGTTAGTACGATACAGATTATGGTAGCCAACAGCTGGAGGTTTTGCCTAAACACGTAGATGGCTACGGCTTCAGAACTCACATGCAGTATCATGACGACAATGCAAAGCCAGTAAAGTGCCCAGTACACCAAGAAGCTTTCTCGTGGACGCCATAAGCACACCCAGTACAACAATTTCCGGTTGATCTCAAACGGTGATTCTTCCTTTGCCATTGCCATGATGAAAAAGCTCTTCGTATTCAGTTAGGGTTGCCCATAACTGAAATTTAACAATTTTAGAAAATAAAAAATGTGAGTTATGCCCAAAAATTACTTTAATTATATGATATAGTGTTTAGTCTCAGAGCTCTTTAAGGACACTTGGTAGTAATTTTAGTTGAATATATGGATCTTTTCCTTAACATGAATCTACGTACGAGGGCTGTTCAATAAAGAATGATCATAATTTTTTACGGTCATAATTTTTTAGGTTTATAATTTTTCGCACTAAAATTCAATCTTATTATATTCTGTTAGCTTAATGTGAAACAAACACGCCGTAGCAGTTTCAATGTTGGTACTCCTGGTTCCCACCTGTGAGAACCAGGCAAGTTCAGACATGTTCAGTATCGCCTACCGCTGCAATGAAGGTAACACGCAGTTAAAGTTGATGTTAGAGGAAGATCCGGAGTTTCTTTCAAACGTAATCACTGCTGATGAAACGTGGCTACATCATCTTGATCCTGAGAGCAAACAGCAAAGCTCAGTGCGAAAATCTCCTTCATCACCAACCCCCCAAAAATGCAAAGGTGGTTGCTTCTGCTGGGAAAGTTACGGTCATCTCCTTCTTTGATATTCATGGAATGGTTTATCGGTATGTTGTACCTGCACACACAGCAGTAACTGGACAATGCTACAGGAATGTACTGAAAACATTGCAAGTCTATCAGGCGCAAAAGACCACATGTCCATGAAACAGGCTGGATGCTGCACCACGATAATGATCGTCCGCATATTGCCAATGTTGTTGCTGAATATCTTGCAAAAATCAACGTGAAGTGCATCCCTCACCCTTCCTATAGTCCGGATTTAGCCCTATGTGACTCTTTTCTATTCTCTAACTTGAAGAAACGCCTTCGTGGGAGGCATTATCCATCATCAGAAGCAGTGGTGAAGGCTGCGGAGGCGATTTTGAAGGATCTCTCAAAAAATGGTTTCTAGCATGTCTTTGAAGACTGGCAGAAACGCTGAGACAAGTGCATCGCATTCAGGGGAGACTATTTTGAGAAGGACAATCAAAGTTATGAGTATGAGCAAAGGTAAGTTGTCAAAAGAAATGTGATCATTCTTTACTGAACAGTCCTCGTAGTTTACAGTACATGCCCATTATAAGGTTTTCTATGTTTGTGGCAATTAAGTGTGTTTAAATGGGGTTTTAAATATGGTGGTCAGGCTATCATGCCCCCTTTTTACTCTGCATTTTCTCTTCTGATCATAACAAACAGAATTATTTAGTGGATGGGGACTCCAACGGTTTTCTAAGGGTACAAGAAGTCAATGTATATGGACAAGAGGTGCAAGTGAAAAAGCTAGAGTGTACAAAAAAGAATGGGCAGAAGACTTAGAGAAAAGAGAAATAATATGAAATGGTACATGGTCCTACCAAAACCCAAACGAGAGCTTCAGTCACCTGATCTGAGAAAAAGTTCCAAAATCGGCGTGTGTCGGCAGTGATGGATGCTGTGATATGTTTAAATGATAATGCTACATAAAGGGGAGCTATATATTAGGAAAATTGGACTTAAACCAGGTTTTAATTTTGAATGTGCCTTTGATACATTGATGCATCAAGAGTAAAAGAAGCCGAAAAACAAGTGCAGGAAGTGTCTACGAAAGCAAGAATTAGGATGAGAGGTGAAAAGAGGAGGCGCGAGGATGCTGAGACAACTGGGGTGAGGAATATGCACCAGCAATGTTTTGAATTTTGGGTATGTTACATAAAAACACAACATTTTCTTCTTTTGCCATTAACCGTAACTTGCTTTTTTGTGCATGAGATAGGCTTTGAATTGATTCCTTATCCACTTTACCAGACTTAGCACCAACCTACTTCTTCCTGTTCCCAAACTTGAAAAGTTGGTTTGGTGGTAAGACATTTCCATCAAATGAAGAAGTGATAGTCGCCGTCAACGAGTATTTTGCAGACCTAGACGGCACCTATTTTTCCGACGGAATGAAAAAGCTGGAACATCGGTGGACCATCAATGCCATCAATGGAGATTATGTCGAGAAATAAGGTGAAGGGGAAAAAATATATTATTTTTTTCTACCAAACTTATCAGACCACCCTCGTATAACAAAAGTATTTCAAGTTCTTCAGCTTTCTACCTACTTTCATTTAATTTCAAATTACTGTTTCTGCTGGAGTATACTACACTAAGAGAAAAGTATTATTTAAAAGTCACAAATGCCAACAAAAGAACTGGATCACGTCACGATCGAATGACACAGTATTCTATCATTCAGTTTTTGGTGTTCGAGAAACATGGCAATGTTGTAATTTACTTTAATGTTTCAAGAGTGCTTAACAATTAAGGTAAGTGAGGGGAAGACGGAAGTTTCGTAATGTTTTCTTCATCTGAGACTGGATAGCAGCACTTACCACAGCCTTGCATAGGGGCATCCAGTTGGAAGTGTGCTTGTGTTCTTCCGTTTTGTAACTTACTTCATCCAGTGATAAACAAGAAACTACAATGTGTAAACTTGGTAAGTACAAGCAATGTAATATTTCGTCGACCATACGTAAGGTCTAGCACTTGATGTACAGCATGGAGCTTCACCTAACCATGGTACTTTGCCATGCTCGTCTTTGTGATCACATGCTAGCTTGGACCAATATGACTGGTAGCGTACACCAAAAATAAGGTTCACTTGCATCTTCCCCCAGGCATTGGGGGAAGTTGAAAGTTCCTCAAGAATACTGATAAATTACATTTGACCGATCATGACGGCTTGACCGATCACTCTTCAAACCACTGAAAACATTTTGGCAACAAGCTTTGATACTTGGAGTCCTTCAAACCCTGGCCGGAGAGTTACAAGACTGCAGTTTGGTTCTCTCCTTTCTTCATTGTATCATGTCTCTAACATGCCCATTTTTATGAAAAATGACATAACCGTTAAGTGTGTCGTCTTCCCCGACTTACCTTACATCACTTCTGCCTTTAGAGAAACATTACACACTGGTTTTCTTCAGATACAAGCAAAAACTTGCTTAGTTTCTGTGCCTTTTTAATTTAAATACTGCAAAAATTTATCTATTCTAAAAATAAATTTTCTAGTTATCTTAAAATGTTTTATTTCACGTTTTTCATAACAAAAACTCACCAAATCCGAACGTAATGCCCTTTCTATTGCGTTTTCATAATTAAAGTGCTTACATTTTTCTTCCAGAATGTCAGTTCTGTGTGATGGTATTCCCTCCTGGAACTTCCTCAAATTGATTCCTTTGCGTGGTTTTCCATGCATTAAGTAGCATTCCCTTGGGAGGGGGGGGGGAATGTGCCACATTTTCCTATCGTCAAGATCAAACAAACTGAAAAATAAATAATGCAGTGCGTTTTTTGATCGTTAAGGGAGAATTTTAAAACAAGGAAGCCTTTTATTTTTTAATAAATGCAAGTAGTGATACAACCCTCTGCTTTTACTTGAGCACTACAGGGAAATACTTCTATTTATAACTTACGCGACACATGAGAACATCTAACTTCATTAATAGTGAATGCAAATGATTAATATACAATCCAAATTGAACGGTGTTTCACTTCTTTTCATTTCTCACATCATTTAACGCCATAAAAGCATTAAAATATTGACTGCCTGTGTTTCTTAAACATTAGGATAAGATAACTTCACTAGATCCAAGATTTACAAATTCACATTGGTGACACATTGTGCAACTTAATTACTATTTCTGCAGGGAAAATGTTCGAAGTGCTCGTTAAACAAATTTAAATCTCGAAAGAAGCTCTGGAAAAATATCAGCATTTCATTCTGAAGTTGATGTTGGCGTGTTGGAACTTGAGGGGTCCCTTTTAGAGCCGCACGTTGTCACTTGGAACCCCTTGTGTTCTCTTAAACCAGGCGTTTAATCAAATCTAAATGTCCGGATAGAACGAATCACGTCCTTAACTTTGCCCTTCTTATAACTCACAAGGGAACTATCATTGTGCTCATATCTGTATTCGCTTGAGCATTTGATGGTATCATCTTTGCCAGAGGAAAACTGCTTCGAGAGTTGTGACGTATTTCAGCCGGGAGCGAGGCCTGCAGTGCGTGTGACGTCAGGCAACAGCCGTGTAGTACCAAGTTGCCTATATAAATGGCGCTGTGAGTACAGAATCTGGGGGTTCAGTCAGGTGTACCACACTCGATGACAACAATGTAGCTGCCACGTACCAAATGGAACTATTAAATTCACAATGTGATGATTTATTGAAGGAAAAATACACACACAAGAAAGACTTGGCTGATGTTTACAAGAATGTCCCCCAAACCAGATTTCCGAGGTCGTATTCACTTGCCACACGAACATTGTGTATGTTTGACTCGACATATGTGTGCGAACAATTTTTTTCTGTTATGAAATTAGCTAAGTCCAAACCCCGAAGTACCTTGTCGGATCACAATCTAACATGCAGCCTTCGATTACAAATTTCCCAAACATTACGTCCTGACATTGATAAACTAGTTAAAGAAAACAAAAGAGAAAGTGTCGGAAAATATCCACGTAATTCTGTTCTAAATTGGTCTCCTCTACTTTGCAGATGAAATTACTTATGTTTTTTTTAATTATTATTTACTTTATAACCTTCAGATAATCTACAAGTTGAAGTTTTATACATTTTCCCATAGCACAGAGCCAAAATGTAATTGTTTATAAACTGTGCCCAAATGTGTAACTAAAGCAGTCAGCATTAATATTACAACACCCAAGATGTAAGTTGTACATATTATTAATACCCGATAAGTTTCCTGTCTTTCCTACGCTGTCGGAACTCCAACACATCAAACTATTTCTTCCCTCTTGGGCAGCAGAAATCAGCTGTTAGAGCTGATGGAGGTGAGGTCACACCGCCACTACCTGTCTCCCCCTGCATTAGGCATTCGAAGAGAAAATGATACACATACTCGTTCGGTAGATCGTTGGAGGTTTCTCCTTATCCTGGAAGATGAATGTCTGATAACTCTAAGCTCTATGTACCCTGGGCTCATTTGAGCGTCATTTCGTTCATCTTCGATATGACTTAACATTGGAGGTCGTAAATTAAATAAAAGAATGAATAAACTGAGGTGAATGTCGTTTGAGACTCCTGGTATACGCAAATTCATTTGTTTACGAAGACATTAACAAATGAATAATCGAAAACTTGCACTATGGACAGCTCTAGTTGCAATTTTACGTTTATTTCTCTCCCTAGTTCATTTCTGTTGTAGAAATTTGTCCTGAGTTATTATCTATGTCTATCGAGCTTTTCAAAGTAGCTTTTATGTTGTCTTACTCCAGTTCAAGACCTTCGTTTTTATTTGAGTTGGAAAGTAAGAATAGAACAGAATATATCATTACAGGTATTTGTTTGGAATTCAAAACATGGCCCATCACTTTACCATGATGATAATTTAATCAGCTGGATTAACCTTTCCAGATATAATTACGAATGTTTCGCATTTGACTTTATCAGGCAATGAGCCACGTCTTTCTACATGAGCCCTTCTGCTGCTAACGGTCTTCAGACATCATCTGGTTTGGTTTCTCTGTCTCTGAGTGATCTGCATTTACTGCCCATTAATGTGCGTGCACTCCGCCGCTTGGCTAAACCTGACTGTGACACTCTTGTCTTTAATAGCCTCATAAATTTTATTTCTACCGCTTTCGGAGCCTGAGAATTGCATTTCGTAGACGCAATCACTTTATTCGGTTTTATATATGCAGCAACCTTTTAACTTCTTAGGTCAAATCGGGGGCTTTGGTTTGAAAAACAATAGACGATGTTAATAACCCATGGCGCGACAGCCCTTGGAGGGCCAAGGCCTACCAACCCGACTGCCGGCCTCACGCCCACTTACGCACGGCAGAGGTGGGCGATCATCCAACCGATACGGGGAGGAGATGTGGTCAGCATCTCGGCATCCCCCAGCCGGAATGTTGGTTTTCATGACCAGGGCCGCTTACCTAGCGTAAGCTCCTCACTTTCCTCACGATGCTGAGTGGGCACCGGTCCTATACCCGGGACCTAAAATCCCCACCGCATGGGTGGGATCGAACCCGGGTCGCTTTCCGTGGCCAGGGACCAAGGCATGCTGCCTTAGCCCGCTACGCCACGGCGCAGGACAATAGACGATGTTATTCCTGGAAAATTTGTTAATGTTAGTTTTATTGATATCTGCTGGAACAATGCGTACTTTACCGTAAGCATAACGATGGACACACAGTGGCGCAATGTTATAAACGGCTGATCTCCAAGTCAGTGTCCCTCTTTGAAACATCAATCTTCTGGTTGATCTCTTCACCTGACAGGGAACACTCTAACGGGATTAGACGTTGAACAGGACGCATAATCCAACCGCTCTTTGTACGAAATATCACAACTTGCACTCGCCCGTCCTTCCCAGGTTTCAATAATACCTTCCGGCCACTAGAGTTTACTCAGATTGTTCATTTCAATTAGCACAACGTCACCTTTGCTAACTTTGTCATGCTGATCCTGCTAAAGCTGAAGCTATCCAAGGTACTCCTTGCGAAATCGCTAACGAACGTCATTTCTCAGCTGCTGTCGATATGCCGCTCTCTTCCTCAGTTGAGTTCCACCCAATTCATCCAGGTCTGGTACTCCTATCGCATAGCCTTCTTGAAGGATCATCGCTGGTGAGATTGGTCTCAAGTCATCAGAATTTTCCGTGTCTGAGGTTAAGGGATGACTATTAATAATTGCTTCATACTCACACAAGTCAATAATTCTTCAGATACGAGGGTTAGTCAAATGAAAACCTTAAATTTGTAATAATAAATCGAAATTTCGCACCGTTATCCTGTAAGTTGGTAAGCGTGCTACAAACATCGTGCAAAATGGCCTATAGGTGGCGTCATAGTGCAGATGCACACATACCGTCGTAGTATCAGTATAAAGATGGCCGCCTCACTTGCGACTTGCATCAGGTCAGAACAGCCTCCTGTTATTCGGTGTTTGCGCATTGAAGGTGTGAAACCTATTGAAATTCATCGACGAATGAAGGTTCAGTACGGTGATGTATGTTTGTCACAGCAGCAAATCTACGAATGGAGTAGGAAGTTCGCAAATGGTGTGACTTCAGTGTAACATGCTCCACGCCCAGGTCAGGCACAACGAGTTGTGATTCCACAGAATATTGCAGTAGTTGAAGCCATAGTGAAGGTAAACCGCCGAGTGACATTGAATGACATTGCCGCATGTTTACAGATTAGTCATGAGTCAGCATACCATATTGTGCATGATGTGCTCCAGTTTCACTAAGTGCCTGCAAGACGGGTGCCACGGCATCTGACTCCTGAAATGAGAGAACATGTTGATGCTTGTGAAGAAGTTCTTCGGCACTTTGAATGGGAAGGTGATGGCTTCCTTGCAAGAATCCGTTACTGGGAACGAAACCTGGATCCACTTCCACCAATCTGAAATGAAGAGAGCGAGCAAGGAATGACGCCATCCCTCATCACCAAAACCAAAGAAGTTTCGAACAGAACCGTCAGCAGGGAAGGTTATGCTGGTTCTCTTTTGGTGCGTAAAAGGCGTCATTTTGGAACACTACATGCCTAGAGAGACCACTGTCACCAGTGCATCATACACAGATCTCTTACGGCCGCACCGTGGCTCAGTGGTTAGACCGCTTGGCTCTCACCAAGGCGGCCCGGGTTCGATCCCAGGTGACTGCAAAGTGAGATTTGTGGTGGACAACATGGCGCTGGGGCGGGTTTTCTCCGGGACCTCCGGTTTCCCCTGCCATCTCATTCCACCGGTGCTCCATCTTCACCTCATGCATCATCAGTGTCACCGCCTGCGGTGCCGTATGTAGTAAAAGTGGGCGTTAAACACTACACATTTCATTTTTACACAGATCTCCTAAAAAATTGTATGCGGCCTGCAATCAAATCAAAGCGACGTGGATTGCTGTCAACAGGTGTCCCCCCGTAGGGGAAGGGATCCGTCCCTTTTAGCTGCCAAAGTGCGGGCGCTACGGACCCCTAGCACTCGTGGTACCTCTGACGTTACTAGAGGAACCTCGGGCCGAACATAACGAGCCCCTCCCGCATGGGAGCTGTTTGGATTGGGTTGGTCTCGAGTCAGTGGCGGCATTCGAATTCGCCGAAGCCGCGAAAGTTCAAACAGACATTTTCTGCCGGCAAAGTGATGGCCAGTGCGTTCTGGGACAGAAAAGGTGTATTGCTGTGCTAGTTTAGGCCTACCGGCACAATAAACACCGCTAGCTACTGTGCAACTACCGACGAAAACATCGCCAAAGTTCACCAAATGGTGCTAGATGACCGCCGAATTACACTGACAGAGATATCAGAGGCTATGAACATGTCAAAAGAACGTGTTTGTCACATATTAAATCAACATTTAGACATGAGAAAGCTGCCCCAGTGTTAGGTGCCGTGTTTGCTCACGTTAGACCAAAAACGTGTTCGAATGAACATTTCCAACGTTCTTTTGGCGCAGTTTAGGGGCAATAAATCCGAGTTTTGGCACTGATTAATTATTGTAGATGAAACTTGGATACACCATTATACGCTCGAAACAAAAATACAGTCCAAACAGTGGACTGCAAAGGGGGATCCGGCTCCAAAAGAGGCAAAAACTGTTTTTTCGGCTGGGAAAGTGATGGCGACTGCTTTTTGGGATAGTCGTGGAGTTATTTTGATCGATTATTTTAATCGATTATCTTCAAAAAGGAAAAACCTCTACAGGATCATACTACGCATCATTACTTGACAAGCTGAAGGCAGAACTTGTGGAAAAACGGCCACATTCGCAGAAAATCCTGTTTCACCAAGAATAACTATTTTCACCAAATACCTCAGCTGTCGCAATAGCGAAAATACACGAATTACGGTTTGAACTGCTTGACCATCCACCTCACTCACCGGATCTAGCCCCAAGCGACTTCTTTTTGTTTCCTCATCTGAAAATTGCGCTCGAAGGACAGATTTTCGTCAAATGAAGAGGCAATCACCTTCCTGAACAATTATTTTGCAGAGAAAACGGCGAGTACTATTTGGACTGATTACAGAGATGGGAGCATTGCTGGGAGAGGTGTGTAGAATTACAAGGAGACTATGCTGAAAAATAAAAAAATTAATTTCTGAAAAAAAAAAAAATGTTTTATATCTTTATTAGGTCGGAAACTTTTCGCCACCTTCATATAAGGTTCTTATCTAGTTCTAACAATACATTATGGCAAATGAAAGACGCAGGAACAAGCATGAAACAGAATGTTGAGGTATTTGTATAATTCAGTAACAGCTGAAGACATTAGCCATCAAAGATTCATGGAAAAAAAACTTGGAAGAGACAAAAGAGCGTTGCATGCGTCATAGGTCAATGCGCAGGTATGCATAAAACGTAGAGGACGTCAGAACCACTCTTTTATTGTAGCCTGTTATTACACCAGCTCGTTTTGAATGCACAAAGCTATATAAAACACACAAAAGTTTTAAGTATATATTTTGGACTGTTACATAAAGTTTATTCCCAGTTTATGTCGTCTCTAATTTTCAAGAACTCTTACGGGTGACCACACCTTTTGACGTAATATGTGAACCAGATGCTCTTTGTATAACCCAATCATACTGGGAAAACAAATTCTATATCATATAATATTTAACACCAAGAATTCAAGGGGAAAGGAATTTAGAATTTGGTTTTGTATTGAATAATGACCCAAAATATGTCTAATATACACATAAAATTAAAAACATATCCATGGAAAAGAG